>CAMAOD020000072.1:697500-700000 GCA_945859595.2 Megachile willughbiella
TCTTTTTCTCCTTCCGTGTCTCCGTCTTTGTCTCCTGTCCCTCTGCCTCTGACTCTGTCTCTGTCTCTGTCCCTGTCCCTCTCCCTGACCCTGTCGCTGTCTCTGTCTCAGTCTCTGTCTCTGTCTCTGTCTCTGTCTCGGTCTCTGCCTCTGTCCCTGTCTCTGTCTCTGTCTCTGTCTATGTCTCTGTCATTGTCTCTGTCTCTGCCACTGTCTCTGTCTCATTCTCTGTCTCCGTCCTTGTCTCCGTCTTTGTTCCTCCCCCTCTGACACCGTCTTTGTCACCTGCCCCTCTGTCTCTGTGTCTGCCGCTGTCTCTCCCTCTGTCTCTGTATCTGTCTCTGGATCTGTCTCTGTCTCTGTCTCTGTCTCTGTCTCTGTCTCTGTCTCTGCCTCTGTCTCTGTGTCTGCCGCTGTCTCTCCCTCTGTCTCTGTATCTGTCTCTGGATCTGTCTCTGTCTCTGTCTCTGTCTCTGTCTCTGTCTCTGCCTCTGTCTCTCTCTCTGCCTCTGTCTCGGTCTCCGTCTCCGTCTCTGTCTCTGTCTCTATCTCTGTCTCTGTCTCTGTCTCTGTCACTGTCGCTGTCTCTGTCTCTGTCTCTGTCTCCGTTCCTGTCTCTGTCTCTGTCTCTGTCTCTGTCTGTGTCTCTGTCCCTGTCTCTGTCTCTGTCTCTGTCTCTGCCTCTGTCTCTGTCTCTGTCTCTGTCTCTGTCTCTATCTCCGTCTATGTCTCTGTCTCTGCCTCTGTCTATGTCTCTGTCTCTGCCTCTGTCTCTGTCTCTGTCTCTGTCTCCGTCTCTATCTCTGTACCTGATACTGTCTCTGCCTCTGCCTCCGTCTCTGTCTCTGCCTCTGCCTCCGTCTCTGTCTCTGCCTCTGTCTCTGTCTCTGCCTCTGTCTCTGTCTCTGTCTCTGCCTCTGTTTCCGTCTCTGTCTCTGTCTCGTTCTTTGTCTCCGTCTCTGTCTCTTTTTCCATCTCTGTCTCTGTCTCTGTCTCTGTCTCTGTCTCTGTCTCTGTCTCTGTCTCTGTCTCTGTCTTTGTTTCTGTCTCGATCTCTATCTCTCTCTCTGCCTCTGTCTCGGTCTCCGTCTCCGTCTCTGTCTCTGTCTCTGTCTCTGTCTCTGTCTCTGTCTCTGTCTCTGTCTCTGTCTCTGTCTCTGTCTCTGTCTCTGTCTCTGTCTCTGTCTCTGTCTCTGTCTCTGTCTCTGTCTCTGTCTCTGTCTCTGTCTCTGTCTCTGTCTCTGTCTCTGTCTCTGTCTCTGTCTCTGTCTCTGTCTCTGTCTCTGTCTCTGTCTCTGTCGCTGTCTCTGTCTCTGTCTCTGTCTCTGTCTCTGTCTCTGTCTCTGTCCCTGTCTCTGTCTCTGTCTCTGTCTCTGTCTCTGTCTCTGTCTCTGTCTCTGTCTCTCTCTCTGTCTCTGTCTCTGTCTCTGTCTCTGTCTCTGTCTCTGTCTCTGTCTCTGTCTCTGTCTCTGTCTCTGTCTCTGTCTCTGTCTCTGTCTCTGTCTCTGTCTCTGTCTCTGTCTCTGTCTCTGTCTCTGTCTCTGTCTCTGTCTCTGTCTCTGTCATTGTCTCTGTCTCTGCCACTGTCTCTGTCTCAGTCTCCGCCTCCGCCTGTATCTCTGTCTCTGTCTCTGTCTCTATCTCTGTCTCTGTCTCTGTCTCAGTCTCTGTCTCAGTCTCAGTCTCTGTCTCTGTCTCGGTCTCGGTCTCTGCCTCTGTCCCTGTCTCTGTCTCTGTCTCTGTCTCTGTCTCTGTCTCTGTCATTGTCTCTGTCTCTGCCACTGTCTCTGTCTCATTCTCTGTCTCCGTCCTTGTCTCCGTCTTTGTTCCTCCCCCTCTGACACCGTCTTTGTCACCTGCCCCTCTGTCTCTGTCTCTGCCGCTGTCTCTCCCTCTGTCTCTGTATCTGTCTCTGGATCTGTCTCTGGATCTGTCTCTGTCTCTGTCTCTGTCTCTGTCTCTGTCTCTGTCTCTGTCTCTGCCTCTGTCTCTCTCTCTGCCTCTGTCTCGGTCTCCGTCTCCGTCTCTGTCTCTGTCTCTATCCCTGTCTCTGTCTCTGTCTCTGTCTCTGTCTCTGTCTCTGCCTCTGTCTCTGTCTCTGTCTCTGTCTCTGTCTCCGTCTCTGTCTCTGTCTCTGTCTCTGTCGCTGTCTCAGTCTCTGTCTCTGTCCCTGCCTCTGTCCCTGTCTCTGTCACTGTCGCTGTCTCTGTCTCTGTCTCTGTCTCCGTTCCTGTCTCTGTCTCTGTCTCTGTCTGTGTCTCTGTCTCTGTCTCTGTCTCTGTCTCTATCTCTGTCTCTGTCTCTGTCTCTGTCTCTGTCTCTGTCTCTGTCTCTGTCTCTGTCTCTGTCTCTGTCTCTGCCTCTGTCTCTGTCTCTGTCTCTGTCTCTGTCTCTGTCTCTGTCTCTGTCTCTGTCTCTGTCTCTGTCTCTGTCTCTGTCTCTGTCTCTGTCTCTGTCTCTGTCTCTGTCTCTGTCTCTGTCTCTGTCTCTGTCTCTGTCT
>CAMAOD020000072.1:705000-707500 GCA_945859595.2 Megachile willughbiella
GTCCCTGCCTCTGTCCCTGTCTCTGTCTCTGTCTCTGTCTCTGTCTCTGTCTCTGTCTCTGTCTCTGTCCCTGTCATTGTCTCTGTCTGTGCCACTGTCTCTGTATCATTCTCTGTCTCCGTCCTTGTCTCCTTCTTTGTTCCTCCCCCTCTGACACCGTCTTTGTCACGTGCCCCTCTGTCTCTGTCTGTGTCTCTGTCTCTGCCTCTGTCTCTGTCTCTGTCTCTGCCGCTGTCTCCGTCTTTGTCTCTGTATCTGTCTCCGTCTCAGTCTCTGGATCTCTCTCTGGCTCTGTCTCTGACTCTGTCTCTGTCTCTGTCTCTGCATCTGTCTCCGTCTCTGTCTCCGTTTCCGTCTCTGTCTCCGTCTCTGTCTCTGTCTCTGTCTCTGTCTCTGTCTCTGTCTCTGTCTCTGTCTCTGTCTCTCCCTCTGTCTCTGTCTCTGTCTCTGTCTCTGTCTCTGTCTCAGTCTCTGTCTCAGTCTCTGTCTCTGTCTCGGTCTCTGCCTCTGTCCCTGTCTCTGTCTCTGTCTCTGTCTCTGTCATTGTCTCTGTCTCTGCCACTGTCTCTGTCTCATTCTCTGTCTCCTTCCTTGTCTCCGTCTTTGTTCCTCCCCCTCTGATACCGTCTTTGTCACCTGCCCCTCTGTCTCTGTCTCTGCCGCTGTCTCTCCCTCTGTCTCTGTATCTGTCTCTGGATCTGTCTCTGTCTCTGTCTCTGTCTCTGTCTCTGTCTCTGTCTCTGTCTCTGTCTCTGTCTCTGTCTCTGTCTCTGTCTCTGTCTCTGTCTCTGTCTCTGTCTCTGTCTCTGTCTCTGTCTCTGTCTCTGTCTCTGTCTCTGTCTCTGTCTCTGTCTCTGTCTCTGTCTCTGTCTCTGTCTCTGTCTCTGTCTCTGTCTCTGTCTCTGTCTCTGTCTCTGTCTCTGTCCCTGTCCCTGTCCCTGTCCCTGTCCCTGTCCCTGTCTCTGTCTCTGTCTCTGTCTCTGTCTCTGTCTCTGTCTCTGTCTCTGTCTCTGTCTCTGTCTCTGTCTCTGTCTCTGTCTCTGTCTCTGTCTCTGTCTCTGTCTCTGTCGCTGTCCCTGTCCCTGTCTCTGTCTCTCTCTCTGTCTCTGTCTCTGTCTCTGTCTCTGTCTCTGTCTCTGTCTCTGTCTCTGTCTCTGTCTCTGTCTCTGTCTCTGTCTCTGTCTCTGTCTCTGTCTCTGTCTCTGTCTCTGTCTCTGTCTCTGTCTCTGTCTCTGTCTCTGTCTCTGTCTCTGTCTCTGTCTCTGTCTCTGTCTCTGTCTCTGTCTCAGTCTCTGTCTCAGTCTCTGTCTCTGTCTCGGTCTCTGCCTCTGTCCCTGTCTCTGTCTCTGTCTCTGTCTATGTCTCTGTCATTGTCTCTGTCTCTGCCACTGTCTCTGTCTCATTCTCTGTCTCCGTCCTTGTCTCCGTCTTTGTTCCTCCCCCTCTGACACCGTCTTTGTCACCTGCCCCTCTGTCTCTGTGTCTGCCGCTGTCTCTCCCTCTGTCTCTGTATCTGTCTCTGGATCTGTCTCTGTCTCTGTCTCTGTCTTTGTCTCTGTCTCTGTCTCTGCCTCTGTCTCTCTCTCTGCCTCTGTCTCGGTCTCCGTCTCCGTCTCTGTCTCTGTCTCTATCTCTGTCTCTGTCTCTGTCTCTGTCACTGTCGCTGTCTCTGTCTCTGTCTCTGTCTCCGTTCCTGTCTCTGTCTCTGTCTCTGTCTGTGTCTCTGTCTCTGTCTCTGTCTCTGTCTCTGTCTCTGTCTCTGTCTCTGTCTCTGACTCTGTCCCTGTCTCTGTCCCTGTCTCTGTCTCTCTCTCTGTCTCTGTCTCTGTCTCTGTCTCTGTCTCTGTCTCTGTCTCTGTCTCTGTCTCTGTCTCTGTCTCTGTCTCTGTCTCTGTCTCTGTCTCTGTCTCTGTCTCTGTCTCTGTCTCTGTCTCTGTCTCTGTCTCTGTCTCTGTCTCTGTCTCTGTCTCTGTCTCTGTCTCTGTCTCTGTCTCTGTCTCTGTCTCTGCCTCTGTCTCTGTCTCTGTCTCTGTCTCTGTCTCTGTCTCTGTCTCTGTCTCTGTCTCTGTCTCTGTCTCTGTCCCTGTCTCTGTCTCTGTCTCTGTCTCTGTCTCTGTCTCTGTCTCTGTCTCTGTCTATGTCTCTGTCTCTGTCTCTGTCTCGGTCTCGGTCTCTGTCTCTGTCTCTGTCTCCGTCTCCGTCTCTGTCTCTGTCTCTGTCTCTGTCTCTGTCTCTGTCTCCGTCTTTTTCTCCTTCCGTGTCTCCGTCTTTGTCTCCTGTCCCTCTGCCTCTGTCTCTGTCTCTGTCTCCGTCTTTTTCTCCTTCCGTGTCTCCGTCTTTGTCTCCTGTCCCTCTGCCTCTGACTCTGTCTCTGTCTCCGTTTCTGTCTCTGTCTCTGCCTCTGTCTCTGTCTCTGTCCCTGTCCCTCACCCTGACCCTGACGCTGTCTCAGTCTCTGTCTCTGTCTCTGTCTCTGTCTCTGTCCCTGTCATTGTATCAT
>CAMAOD020000072.1:710000-720000 GCA_945859595.2 Megachile willughbiella
TGTCTCTGTCTCTGTCTCTGTCTCTGTCTCTGTCTCTGTCTCTGTCTCTGTCTCTGCCTCTGTCTCTGTCTCTGTCTCTGTCTCTGTCTCTGTCTCTGTCTCCGTCTCCGTCTCTGTCTCTGTCTCTGTCTCTGTCTCTGTCTCCGTCTTTTTCTCCTTCCGTGTCTCCGTCTTTGTCTCCTGTCCCTCTGCCTCTGTCTCTGTCTCTGTCTCCGTCTTTTTCTCCTTCCGTGTCTCCGTCTTTGTCTCCTGTCCCTCTGCCTCTGACTCTGTCTCTGTCTCCGTTTCTGTCTCTGTCTCTGCCTCTGTCTCTGTCTCTGTCCCTGTCCCTCTCCCTGACCCTGACGCTGTCTCAGTCTCTGTCTCTGTCTCTGTCTCTGTCTCTGTCTCTGTCTCTGTCCCTGTCATTGTCTCTGTCTGTGCCACTGTCTCTGTATCATTCTCTGTCTCCGTCCTTGTCTCCTTCTTTGTTCCTCCCCCTCTGACACCGTCTTTGTCACGTGCCCCTCTGTCTCTGTCTGTGTCTCTGTCTCTGCCTCTGTCTCTGTCTCTGTCTCTGCCGCTGTCTCCGTCTCTGTCTCTGTCTCTGTCTATGTCTCTGTCTCTGTCTCTGTCTCGGTCTCGGTCTCTGTCTCTGTCTCTGTCTCCGTCTCTGCCTCTGTCTCTGTCTCTGTCTCCGTCTTTTTCTCCTTCCGTGTCTCCGTCTTTGTCTCCTGTCCCTCTGCCTCTGACTCTGTCTCTGTCTCCGTTTCTGTCTCTGTCTCTGCCTCTGTCTCTGTCTCTGTCCCTGTCTCTCTCCCTGACCCTGTCGCTGTCTCAGTCTCTGTCTCTGTCTCTGTCTCTGTCTCTGTCCCTGTCATTGTCTCTGTCTGTGCCACTGTCTCTGTATCATTCCCTGTCTCCGTCCTTGTCTCCTTCTTTGTTCCTCCCCCTCTGACACCGTCTTTGTCACGTGCCCCTCTGTCTCTGTCTGTGTCTCTGTCTCTGCCTCTGTCTCTGTCTCTGTCTCTGCCGCTGTCTCCGTCTTTGTCTCTGTATCTGTCTCCGTCTCAGTCTCTGTCTCTGTCTCTGTCTCTGTCTCGGTCTCGGTCTCTGTCTCTGTCTCTGTCTCCGTCTCCGTCTCTGTCTCTGTCTCTGTCTCTGTCTCCGTCTTTTTCTCCTTCCGTGTCTCCGTCTTTGTCTCCTGTCCCTCTGCCTCTGACTCTGTCTCTGTCTCCGTTTCTGTCTCTGTCTCTGCCTCTGTCTCTGTCTCTGTCCCTGTCCCTCTCCCTGACCCTGTCGCTGTCTGTCTCTGTCTCTGTCTCTGTCTCTGTCTCTGTCCCTGTCATTGTCTCTGTCTGTGCCACTGTCTCTGTATCATTCTCTGTCTCCGTCCTTATCTCCTTCTTTGTTCCTCCCCCTCTGACACCGTCTTTGTCACGTGCCCCTCTGTCTCTGTCTGTGTCTCTGTCTCTGCCTCTGTCTCTGTCTCTGTCTCTGCCGCTGTCTCCGTCTTTGTCTCTGTATCTGTCTCCGTCTCAGTCTCTGGATCTCTCTCTGGCTCTGTCTCTGTCTCTGTCTCTGTCTCTGTCTCTGCCTCTGTCTCCGTCTCTGTCTCCGTTTCCGTCTCTGTCTCCGTCTCTGTCTCTGTCTCTGTCTCTGTCTCTGTCTCTGTCTCTGTCTCTGTCTCTGTCTCTGTCTCTGTCGCTGTCTCTGTCTCTGTCTCTCCCTCTGTCTCTGTCTCTGTCTCTGTCTCTGTCTCTATCTCTGTCTCTGTCTCTTTCTCAGTCGCTGTCTCAGTCTCAGTCTCTGTCTCTGTCTCGGTCTCGGTCTCTGCCTCTGTCCCTGTCTCTGTCTCTGTCTCTGTCTCTGTCTCTGTCATTGTCTCTGTCTCTGCCACTGTCTCTGTCTCATTCTCTGTCTCCGTCCTTGTCTCCGTCTTTGTTCCTCCCCCTCTGACACCGTCTTTGTCACCTGCCCCTCTGTCTCTGTCTCTGCCGCTGTCTCTCCCTCTGTCTCTGTCTCTGTCTCTGTCTCTGTCTCTGTCTCTGTCTCTGTCTCTGTCTCTGTCTCAGTCTCTGTCTCAGTCTCTGTCTCTGTCTCGGTCTCTGTCTCTGTCCCTGTCTCTGTCTCTGTCTCTGTCTCTGTCATTGTCTCTGTCTCTACCACTGTCTCTGTCTCATTCTCTGTCTCCGTCCTTGTCTCCGTCTTTGTTCCTCCCCCTCTGACACCGTCTTTGTCACCTGCCCCTCTGTCTCTGTCTCTGCCGCTGTCTCTCCCTCTGTCTCTGTATCTGTCTCTGGATCTGTCTCTGGATCTGTCTCTGTCTCTGTCTCTGTCTCTGTCTCTGTCTCTGTCTCTGCCTCTGTCTCTGTCTCTGTCTCCGTCTCCGTCTCCGTCTCCGTCTCTGTCTCTGTCTCTGTCTCTGTCTCTGTCTCTGTCTCTGTCTCTGTCTCTGTCTCTGTCTCTGTCTCTGTCTCTGTCTCTGTCTCTGTCTCTGTCTCTGTCTCTGTCTCTGTCTCTGTCTCTGTCTCTGTCTCTGTCTCTGTCTCTGTCTCTGTCTCTGTCTCTGTCTCTGTCTCTGTCTCTGTCTCTGTCTCTGTCTCTGTCTCTGTCTCTGTCTCTGTCTCTGTCTCTGTCTCTGTCTCTGTCTCTGTCTCTGTCTCTGTCTCTGTCTCTGTCTCTGTCTCTGTCTCTGTCTCTGTCTCTGTCTCTGTCTCTGTCTCTGTCTCTGTCTCTGTCTCTGTCTCTGTCTCTGTCTCTGTCTCTGTATCTGTCTCTGTCTCTGTCCCTGTCCCTGTCTCTGTCTCTGTCTCTGTCTCTGTCTCTGTCTCTGTCTCTGTCTCTGTCTCTGTCTCTGTCTCTGTCTCTGTCTCTGTCTCTGTCTCTGTCTCTGTCTCTGTCTCTGTCTCTGTCTCTGTCTCTGTCTCTGTCTCTGTTTCTGTCTCTGTCTCTGTCTCAGTCTCTGTCTCAGTCTCTGTCTCTGTCTCGGTCTCTGCCTCTGTCCCTGTCTCTGTCTCTGTCTCTGTCTCTGTCTATGTCTCTGTCATTGTCTCTGTCTCTGCCACTGTCTCTGTCTCATTCTCTGTCTCCGTCCTTGTCTCCGTCTTTGTTCCTCCCCCTCTCACACCGTGTTTGTCAACTGCCCCTCTGTCTCTGTGTCTGCCGCTGTCTCTCCCTCTGTCTCTGTATCTGTCTCTGGATCTGTCTCTGTCTCTGTCTCTGTCTCTGTCTCTGTCTCTGCCTCTGTCTCTCTCTCTGCCTCTGTCTCGGTCTCCGTCTACGTCTCTGTCTCTGTCTCTATCTCTGTCTCTGTCTCTGTCTCTGTCACTGTCGCTGTCTCTGTCTCTGTCTCTGTCTCCGTTCCTGTCTCTGTCTCTGTCTCTGTCTCTGTCTGTGTCTCTGTCTCTGTCTCTGTCTCTGTCTCTGTCTCTGTCCCTGTCTCTGTCCCTGTCTCTGTCTCTGTGTCTGTCTCTGTCTCTGTCTCTGTCTCTGTCTCTGATTCTGTCTCTGTCTCTGTCTCTGCCTCTGTCTCTGTCTCTGTCTCTGTCTCTGTCTCTGTCTCTGTCTCTGTTTCTGTCTCTGTCTCTGTCTCTGTCTCTGTCTCTGTCTCTGTCTTTGTCTCTGTCTCGATCTCTATCTCTCTCTCTGTCTCTGTCTCTGTCTCTGTCTCTGTCTCTGTCTCTGTCTCTGTCTCTGTCTATGTCCCTGTCTCTGTTTCTGTCTCGGTCTCGGTCTCTGTCTCTGTCTCTGTCTCCGTCTCCGTCTCTGTCTCTGTCTCTGTCTCTGTCTCTGTATCCGTCTTTTTCTCCTTCCGTGTCTCCGTCTTTGTCTCCTGTCCCTCTGCCTCTGACTCTGTCTCTGTCTCCGTTTCTGTCTCTGTCTCTGCCTCTGTCTCTGTCTCTGTCCCTGTCCCTCTCCCTGACCCTGTCGCTGTCTCAGTCTCTGTCTCTGTCTCTGTCTCTGTCTCTGTCCCTGTCATTGTCTCTGTCTGTGCCACTGTCTCTGTATCATTCTCTGTCTCCGTCCTTGTCTCCTTCTTTGTTCCTCCCCCTCTGACACCGTCTTTGTCACGTGCCCCTCTGTCTCTGTCTGTGTCTCTGTCTCTGCCTCTGTCTCTGTCTCTGTCTCTGCCGCTGTCTCCGTCTTTGTCTCTGTCTCTGTCTATGTCTCTGTCTCTGTCTCTGTCTCGGTCTCGGTCTCGGTCTCTGTCTCTGTCTCTGTCTCCGTCTCCGTCTCTGTCTCTGTCTCTATCTCTGTCTCCGTCTTTTTCTCCTTCCGTGTCTCCGTCTTTGTCTCCTGTCCCTCTGCCTCTGACTCTGTCTCTGTCTCCGTTTCTGTCTCTGTCTCTGCCTCTGTCTCTGTCTCTGTCCCTGTCCCTCTCCCTGACCCTGTCGCTGTCTCAGTCTCTGTCTCTGTCTCTGTCTCTGTCTCTGTCCCTGTCATTGTCTCTGTCTGTGCCACTGTCTCTGTATCATTCTCTGTCTCCGTCCTTGTCTCCTTCTTTGTTCCTCCCCCTCTGACACCGTCTTTGTCACGTGCCCCTCTGTCTCTGTCTGTGCCTCTGTCTCTGCCTCTGTCTCTGTCTCTGTCTCTGCCGCTGTCTCCGTCTTTGTCTCTGTATCTGTCTCCGTCTCAGTCTCTGGATCTCTCTCTGGCTCTGTCTCTGACTCTGTCTCTGTCTCTGTCTCTGCCTCTGTCTCCGTCTCTGTCTCCGTTTCCGTCTCTGTCTCCGTCTCTGTCTCTGTCTCTGTCTCTGTCTCTGTCTCTGTCTCTGTCTCTGTCTCTGTCTCTCCCTCTGTCTCTGTCTCTGTCTCTGTCTCTGTCTCTGTCTCAGTCTCTGTCTCAGTCTCTGTCTCTGTCTCGGTCTCTGCCTCTGTCCCTGTCTCTGTCTCTGTCTCTGTCTCTGTCATTGTCTCTGTCTCTGCCACTGTCTCTGTCTCATTCTCTGTCTCCTTCCTTGTCTCCGTCTTTGTTCCTCCCCCTCTGACACCGTCTTTGTCACCTGCCCCTCTGTCTCTGTCTCTGCCGCTGTCTCTCCCTCTGTCTCTGTATCTGTCTCTGGATCTGTCTCTGGATCTGTCTCTGTCTCTGTCTCTGTCTCTGTCTCTGTCTCTGTCTCTGTCTCTGTCTCTGCCTCTGTCTCTCTCTCTGCCTCTGTCTCGGTCTCCGTCTCCGTCTCTGTCTCTGTCTCTATCTCTGTCTCTGTCTCTGTCTCTGTCTCTGTCTCTGTCTCTGCCTCTGTCTCTGTCTCTGTCTCTGTCTCTGTCTCCGTCTCTGTCTCTGTCTCTGTCTCTGTCGCTGTCTCAGTCTCTGTCTCTGTCCCTGCCTCTGTCCCTGTCTCTGTCTCTGCCTCTGTCATTATCTCTGTCTCTGCCACTGTCTCTGTCTCAGTCTCCGCCTCCGCCTGTGTCTCTGTCTCTGTCTCAGTCTCCGCCTCCGCCTGTGTCTCTGTCTCTGTCTCTGTCTCTGCCTCTGTCTCTGTCTCTGTCTCCGTCTCTGTCTCCGTCTCTGTCTCTGTCTCTGTCTCTGTCTCTGTCTCTGTCTCTGTCTCTGTCTCTGTCTCTGTCTCTGTCTCTGTCTCTGTCTCTGTCTCTGTCTCTGTCTCTGTCTCTGTCTCTGTCTCTGTCTCTGTCTCTGTCTCTGTCTCTGTCTCTGTCTCTGTCTCTGTCTCTGTCTCTGTCTCTGTCTCTGTCTCTGTCTCTGTCTCTGTCTCTGTCTCTGTCTCTGTCTCTGTCTCTGTCTCTGTCTCTGTCTCGGTCTCGGTCTCTGTCTCTGTCTCTGTCTCCGTCTCCGTCTCTGTCTCTGTCTCTGTCTCTGTCTCTGTCTCCGTCTTTTTCTCCTTCCGTGTCTCCGTCTTTGTCTCCTGTCCCTCTGCCTCTGACTCTGTCTCTGCCTCTGTCTCTGTCTCTGTCCCTGTCCCTCTCCCTGACCCTGACGCTGTCTCAGTCTCTGTCTCTGTCTCTGTCTCTGTCTCTGTCCCTGTCATTGTCTCTGTCTGTGCCACTGTCTCTGTATCATTCTCTGTCTCCGTCCTTGTCTCCTTCTTTGTTCCTCCCCCTCTGACACCGTCTTTGTCACGTGCCCCTCTGTCTCTGTCTGTGTCTCTGTCTCTGCCTCTGTCTCTGTCTCTGTCTCTGCCGCTGTCTCCGTCTTTGTCTCTGTATCTGTCTCCGTCTCAGTCTCTGGATCTCTCTCTGGCTCTGTCTCTGACTCTGTCTCTGTCTCTGTCTCTGCCTCTGTCTCCGTCTCTGTCTCCGTTTCCGTCTCTGTCTCCGTCTCTGTCTCTGTCTCTGTCTCTGTCTCTGTCTCTGTCTCTGTCTCTGTCTCTCCCTCTGTCTCTGTCTCTGGCTCTGTCTCTGTCTCAGTCTCTGTCTCAGTCTCTGTCTCTGTCTCGGTCTCTGCCTCTGTCCCTGTCTCTGTCTCTGTCTCTGTCTCTGTCATTGTCTCTGTCTCTGCCACTGTCTCTGTCTCATTCTCTGTCTCCTTCCTTGTCTCCGTCTTTGTTCCTCCCCCTCTGACACCGTCTTTGTCACCTGCCCCTCTGTCTCTGTCTCTGCCGCTGTCTCTCCCTCTGTCTCGGTCTCCGTCTCCGTCTCTGTCTCTGTCGCTGTCTCTGTCTCTGTCTCTGTCTCTGTCTCTGTCTCTGTCTCTGTCTCTGTCTCTGTCTCTGTCTCTGTCTCTGTCTCTGTCTCTGTCTCTGTCTCTGTCTCTGTCTCTGTCTCTGTCTCTGTCTCTGTCTCTGTCTTTGTCTCTGTCTCTGTCTCTGTATCTGTCTCTGTCTCTGTCTCTGTCTCTGTCTCTGTCTCTGTCTCTGTCGCTGTCTCAGTCTCTGTCTCTGTCCCTGCCTCTGTCCCTGTCTCTGTCTCTGTCTCTGTCCCTGTCTCTGTCTCTGTCTCTGTCATTGTCTCTGTCTCTGCCACTGTCTCTGTCTCAGTCTCCGCCTCCGCCTGTGTCTCTGTCTCTGTCTCAGTCTCCGCCTCCGCCTGTGTCTCTGTCTCTGTCTCTGTCTCTGTCTCTGTCTCTGTCTCTGTCTCTGTCTCTGTCTCTGTCTCTGCCTCTGTCTCTGTCTCTGTCTCTGTCTCTGTCTCTGTCTCTGTCTCTGTTTCTGTCTCTGTCTCTGTCTCTGTCTCTGTCTCTGTCTCTGTCTCAGTCTCTGTCTCTGTCTCGGTCTCTGCCTCTGTCCCTGTCTCTGTCTCTGTCTCTGTCTCTGTCATTGTCTCTGTCTCTGCCACTGTCTCTGTCTCATTCTCTGTCTCCTTCCTTGTCTCCGTCTTTGTTCCTCCCCCTCTGATACCGTCTTTGTCACCTGCCCCTCTGTCTCTGTCTCTGCCGCTGTCTCTCCCTCTGTCTCTGTATCTGTCTCTGGATCTGTCTCTGTCTCTGTCTCTGTCTCTGTCTCTGTCTCTGTCTCTGTCTCTGTCTCTGTCTCTGTCTCTGTCTCTGTCTCTGTCTCTGTCTCTGTCTCTGTCTCTGTCTCTGTCTCTGTCTCTGTCTCTGTCTCTGTCTCTGTCTCTGTCTCTGTCTCTGTCTCTGTCTCTGTCTCTGTCTCTGTCTCTGTCTCTGTCTCTGTCTCTGTCTCTGTCTCTGTCCCTGTCCCTGTCCCTGTCCCTGTCCCTGTCCCTGTCTCTGTCTCTGTCTCTGTCTCTGTCTCTGTCTCTGTCTCTGTCTCTGTCTCTGTCTCTGTCTCTGTCTCTGTCTCTGTCTCTGTCTCTGTCTCTGTCTCTGTCTCTGTCGCTGTCCCTGTCCCTGTCTCTGTCTCTCTCTCTGTCTCTGTCTCTGTCTCTGTCTCTGTCTCTGTCTCTGTCTCTGTCTCTGTCTCTGTCCCTGTCCCTGTCCCTGTCCCTGTCCCTGTCCCTGTCTCTGTCTCTGTCTCTGTCTCTGTCTCTGTCTCTGCCACTGTCTCTGTCTCATTCTCTGTCTCCGTCCTTGTCTCCGTCTTTGTTCCTCCCCCTCTGACACCGTCTTTGTCACCTGCCCCTCTGTCTCTGTGTCTGCCGCTGTCTCTCCCTCTGTCTCTGTATCTGTCTCTCTCTCTGTCTCTGTCTCTGTCTCTGTCTCTGTCTCTGTCTCTGTCATTGTCTCTGTCTCTGCCACTGTCTCTGTCTCATTCTCTGTCTCCGTCCTTGTCTCCGTCTTTGTTCCTCCCCCTCTGACACCGTCTTTGTCACCTGCCCCTCTGTCTCTGTGTCTGCCGCTGTCTCTCCCTCTGTCTCTGTATCTGTCTCTCTCTCTGTCTCTGTCTCTGTCTCTGTCTCTGTCTCTGTCTCTGTCTCTGTCTCTGTCTCTGTCTCTGTCTCTGTCTATGTCTCTGTCTCTGTCTCTGTCTCGGTCTCGGTCTCTGTCTCTGTCTCTGTCTCCGTCTCCGTCTCTGTCTCTGTCTCTGTCTCTGTCTCTGTCTCCGTCTTTTTCTCCTTCCGTGTCTCCGTCTTTGTCTCCTGTCCCTCTGCCTCTGACTCTGTCTCTGTCTCCGTTTCTGTCTCTGTCTCTGCCTCTGTCTCTGTCTCTGTCCCTGTCCCTCTCCCTGACCCTGACGCTGTCTCAGTCTCTGTCTCTGTCTCTGTCTCTGTCTCTGTCCCTGTCATTGTCTCTGTCTGTGCCACTGTCTCTGTATCATTCTCTGTCTCCGTCCTTGTCTCCTTCTTTGTTCCTCCCCCTCTGACACCGTCTTTGTCACGTGCCCCTCTGTCTCTGTCTGTGTCTCTGTCTCTGCCTCTGTCTCTGTCTCTGTCTCTGCCGCTGTCTCCGTCTTTGTCTCTGTATCTGTCTCCGTCTCAGTCTCTGGATCTCTCTCTGGCTCTGTCTCTGACTCTGTCTCTGTCTCTGTCTCTGCCTCTGTCTCCGTCTCTGTCTCCGTTTCCGTCTCTGTCTCCGTCTCTGTCTCTGTCTCTGTCTCTGTCTCTGTCTCTGTCTCTGTCTCTGTCTCTGTCTCTGTCTCTGTCTCTCCCTCTGTCTCTGTCTCTGTCTCTGTCTCTGTCTCTGTCTCAGTCTCTGTCTCAGTCTCTGTCTCTGTCTCGGTCTCTGCCTCTGTCCCTGTCTCTGTCTCTGTCTCTGTCTCTGTCATTGTCTCTGTCTCTGCCACTGTCTCTGTCTCATTCTCTGTCTCCTTCCTTGTCTCCGTCTTTGTTCCTCCCCCTCTGACACCGTCTTTGTCACCTGCCCCTCTGTCTCTGTCTCTGCCGCTGTCTCTCCCTCTGTCTCGGTCTCCGTCTCCGTCTCTGTCTCTGTCGCTGTCTCTGTCTCTGTCTCTGTCTCTGTCTCTGTCTCTGTCTCTGTCTCTGTCTCTGTCTCTGTCTCTGTCTCTGTCTCTGTCTCTGTCTCTGTCTCTGTCTCTGTCTCTGTCTCTGTCTCTGTCTCTGTCTCTGTCTCTGTCTCTGTCTCTGTCTCTGTCTCTGTCTCTGTCTCTGTCTCTGTCCCTGTCTCTGTCCCTGTCCCTGTCCCTGTCCCTGTCTCTGTCTCTGTCTCTGTCTCTGTCTCTGTCTCTGTCTCTGTCTCTGTCTCTGTCTCTGTCTCTGTCTCTGTCTCTGTCTCTGTCTCTGTCTCTGTCTCTGTCTCTGTCTCTGTCTCTGTCTCTGTCTCTGTCTCTGTCTCAGTCTCTGTCTCAGTCTCTGTCTCTGTCTCGGTCTCTGCCTCTGTCCCTGTCTCTGTCTCTGTCTCTGTCTATGTCTATGTCTCTGTCATTGTCTCTGTCTCTGCCACTGTCTCTGTCTCATTCTCTGTCTCCGTCCTTGTCTCCGTCTTTGTTCCTCCCCCTCTGACACCGTCTTTGTCACCTGCCCCTCTGTCTCTGTGTCTGCCGCTGTCTCTCCCTCTGTCTCTGTATCTGTCTCTCTCTCTGTCTCTGTCTCTGTCTCTGTCTATGTCTCTGTCTCTGTCTCTGTCTCTGTCTCTGTCTCTGTCTCTGTCTATGTCTCTGTCTCTGTCTCTGTCTCGGTCTCGGTCTCTGTCTCTGTCTCTGTCTCCGTCTCCGTCTCTGTCTCTGTCTCTGTCTCTGTCTCTGTCTCCGTCTTTTTCTCCTTCC
>CAMAOD020000072.1:727500-732500 GCA_945859595.2 Megachile willughbiella
TGTTCCTCCCCCTCTGACACCGTCTTTGTCACGTGCCCCTCTGTCTCTGTCTGTGTCTCTGTCTCTGCCTCTGTCTCTGTCTCTGTCTCTGCCGCTGTCTCCGTCTTTGTCTCTGTATCTGTCTCCGTCTCAGTCTCTGGATCTCTCTCTGGCTCTGTCTCTGACTCTGTCTCTGTCTCTGTCTCTGCCTCTGTCTCCGTCTCTGTCTCCGTTTCCGTCTCTGTCTCCGTCTCTGTCTCTGTCTCTGTCTCTGTCTCTGTCTCTGTCTCTCCCTCTGTCTCTGTCTCTGTCTCTGTCTCTGTCTCAGTCTCTGTCTCAGTCCCTGTCTCTGTCTCGGTCTCTGCCTCTGTCCCTGTCTCTGTCTCTGTCTCTGTCTCTGTCATTGTCTCTGTCTCTGCCACTGTCTCTGTCTCATTCTCTGTCTCCTTCCTTGTCTCCGTCTTTGTTCCTCCCCCTCTGACACCGTCTTTGTCACCTGCCCCTCTGTCTCTGTCTCTGCCGCTGTCTCTCCCTCTGTCTCTGTATCTGTCTCTGTCTCTGTCTCTGTCTCTGTCTCTGTCTCTGTCTCTGTCTCTGTCTCTGTCTCTGTCTCTGTCTCTGTCTCTGTCTCTGTCTCTGTCTCTGTCTCTGTCTCTGTCTCTGTCTCTGTCTCTGTCTCTGTCACTGTCGCTGTCTCTGTCTCTGTCTCTGTCTCTGTCTCTGTCTCTGTCTCTGTCTGTGCCACTGTCTCTGTATCATTCTCTGTCTCCGTCCTTGTCTCCGTCTTTGTTCCTCCCCCTCTGACACCGTCTTTGTCACCTGCCCCTCTCTCTCTGTCTCTGCCGCTGTCTCTCCCTCTGTCTCGGTCTCCGTCTCCGTCTCTGTCTCTGTCGCTGTCTCTGTCTCTGTCTCTGTCTCTGTCTCTGTCTCTGTCTCTGTCTCTGTCTCTGTCTCTGTCTCTGTCTCTGTCTCTGTCTCTGTCTCTGTCTCTGTCTCTGTCTCTGTCTCTGTCTCTGTCTCTGTCTCTGTCTCTGTCGCTGTCTCAGTCTCTGTCTCTGTCCCTGCCTCTGTCCCTGTCTCTGTCTCTGTCTCTGTCCCTGTCTCTGTCTCTGTCTCTGTCATTGTCTCTGTCTCTGCCACTGTCTCTGTCTCAGTCTCCGCCTCCGCCTGTGTCTCTGTCTCTGTCTCAGTCTCCGCCTGTGTCTCTGTCTCTGTCTCTGTCTCTGTCTCTGTCTCTGTCTCTGTCTCTGTCTCTGTCTCTGTCTCTGTCTCTGTCTCTGTCTCTGTCTCTGTCTCTGTCTCTGTCTCTGTCTCTGTCTCTGTCTCTGTCTCTGTCTCTGTCTCTGTCTCTGTCTCTGTCTCTGTCTCTGTCATTGTCTCTGTCTCTGCCACTGTCTCTGTCTCATTCTCTGTCTCCGTCCTTGTCTCCTTCTTTGTTCCTCCCCCTCTGACACCGTCTTTGTCACGTGCCCCTCTGTCTCTGTCTGTGTCTCTGTCTCTGCCTCTGTCTCTGTCTCTGTCTCTGCCGCTGTCTCCGTCTTTGTCTCTGTATCTGTCTCCGTCTCAGTCTCTGGATCTCTCTCTGGCTCTGTCTCTGACTCTGTCTCTGTCTCTGTCTCTGCCTCTGTCTCCGTCTCTGTCTCCGTTTCCGTCTCTGTCTCCGTCTCTGTCTCTGTCTCTGTCTCTGTCTCTGTCTCTGTCTCTGTCTCTGTCTCTGTCTCTGTCTCTGTCTCTCCCTCTGTCTCTGTCTCTGTCTCTGTCTCTGTCTCTGTCTCAGTCTCTGTCTCAGTCTCTGTCTCTGTCTCGGTCTCTGCCTCTGTCCCTGTCTCTGTCTCTGTCTCTGTCTCTGTCATTGTCTCTGTCTCTGCCACTGTCTCTGTCTCATTCTCTGTCTCCTTCCTTGTCTCCGTCTTTGTTCCTCCCCCTCTGACACCGTCTTTGTCACCTGCCCCTCTGTCTCTGTCTCTGCCGCTGTCTCTCCCTCTGTCTCGGTCTCCGTCTCCGTCTCTGTCTCTGTCGCTGTCTCTGTCTCTGTCTCTGTCTCTGTCTCTGTCTCTGTCTCTGTCTCTGTCTCTGTCTCTGTCTCTGTCTCTGTCTCTGTCTCTGTCTCTGTCTCTGTCTCTGTCTCTGTCTCTGTCTCTGTCTCTGTCTCTGTCTCTGTCTCTGTCTCTGTCGCTGTCTCAGTCTCTGTCTCTGTCCCTGCCTCTGTCCCTGTCTCTGTCTCTGTCTCTGTCCCTGTCTCTGTCTCTGTCTCTGTCATTGTCTCTGTCTCTGCCACTGTCTCTGTCTCAGTCTCCGCCTCCGCCTGTGTTGGCTGTCTCTGTCTCAGTCTCCGCCTGTGTCTCTGTCTCTGTCTCTGTCTCTGTCTCTGTCTCTGTCTCTGTCTCTGTCTCTGTCTCTGTCTCTGTCTCTGTCTCTGTCTCTGTCTCTGTCTCTGTCTCTGTCTCTGTCTCTGTCTCTGTCTCTGTCTCTGTCTCTGTCTCTGTCTCTGTCTCTGTCTCTGTCTCTGTCTCTGTCTCTGTCTCTGTCACTGTCGCTGTCTCTGTCTCTGTCTCTGTCTCTGTCTCTGTCTCTGTCTGTGCCACTGTCTCTGTATCATTCTCTGTCTCCGTCCTTGTCTCCTTCTTTGTTCCTCCCCCTCTGACACCGTCTTTGTCACGTGCCCCTCTGTCTCTGTCTGTGTCTCTGTCTCTGCCTCTGTCTCTGTCTCTGTCTCTGCCGCTGTCTCCGTCTTTGTCTCTGTCTCTGTCTCCGTCTCCGTCTCTGTCTCTGTCTCTGTCTCTGTCTCTGTCTCCGTCTTTTTCTCCTTCCGTGTCTCCGTCTTTGTCTCCTGTCCCTCTGCCTCTGACTCTGTCTCTGTCTCCGTTTCTGTCTCTGTCTCTGCCTCTGTCTCTGTCTCTGTCCCTGTCCCTCTCCCTGACCCTGTCGCTGTCTCAGTCTCTGTCTCTGTCTCTGTCTCTGTCTCTGTCTCTGTCCCTGTCATTGTCTCTGTCTGTGCCACTGTCTCTGTATCATTCTCTGTCTCCGTCCTTGTCTCCTTCTTTGTTCCTCCCCCTCTGACACCGTCTTTGTCACGTGCCCCTCTGTCTCTGTCTGTGTCTCTGTCTCTGCCTCTGTCTCTGTCTCTGTCTCTGCCGCTGTCTCCGTCTTTGTCTCTGTATCTGTCTCCGTCTCAGTCTCTGGATCTCTCTCTGGCTCTGTCTCTGACTCTGTCTCTGTCTCTGTCTCCGTCTCTGTCTCCGTTTCCGTCTCTGTCTCCGTCTCTGTCTCTGTCTCTGTCTCTGTCTCTGTCTCTGTCTCTGTCTCTGTCTCTGTCTCTCCCTCTGTCTCTGTCTCTGTCTCTGTCTCTGTCTCAGTCTCTGTCTCAGTCTCTGTATCTGTCTCGGTCTCTGCCTCTGTCCCTGTCTCTGTCTCTGTCTCTGTCTCTGTCATTGTCTCTGTCTCTGCCACTGTCTCTGTCTCATTCTCTGTCTCCTTTCTTGTCTCCGTCTTTGTTCCTCCCCCTCTGACACCGTCTTTGTCACCTGCCCCTCTGTCTCTGTCTCTGCCGCTGTCTCTCCCTCTGTCTCTGTATCTGTCTCTGTCTCTGTCTCTGTCTCTGTCTCTGTCTCTGTCTCTGTCTCTGTCTCTGTCTCTGTCTCTGTCTCTGTCTCTGTCTCTGTCTCTGTCTCTGTCTCTGTCTCTGTCTCTGTCTCTGTCACTGTCGCTGTCTCTGTCTCTGTCTCTGTCTCTGTCTCTGTCTCTGTCTCTGTCTGTGCCACTGTCTCTGTATCATTCTCTGTCTCCGTCCTTGTCTCCGTCTTTGTTCCTCCCCCTCTGACACCGTCTTTGTCACCTGCCCCTCTGTCTCTGTCTCTGCCGCTGTCTCTCCCTCTGTCTCGGTCTCCGTCTCCGTCTCTGTCTCTGTCGCTGTCTCTGTCTCTGTCTCTGTCTCTGTCTCTGTCTCTGTCTCTGTCTCTGTCTCTGTCTCTGTCTCTGTCTCTGTCTCTGTCTCTGTCTCTGTCTCTGTCTCTGTCTCTGTCTCTGTCTCTGTCTCTGTCTCTGTCTCTGTCGCTGTCTCAGTCTCTGTCTCTGTCCCTGCCTCTGTCCCTGTCTCTGTCTCTGTCTCTGTCTCTGTCCCTGTCTCTGTCTCTGTCTCTGTCATTGTCTCTGTCTCTGCCACTGTCTCTGTCTCAGTCTCCGCCTCCGCCTGTGTCTCTGTCTCTGTCTCAGTCTCCGCCTGTGTCTCTGTCTCTGTCTCTGTCTCTGTCTCTGTCTCTGTCTCTGTCTCTGTCTCTGTCTCTGTCTCTGTCTCTGTCTCTGTCTCTGTCTCTGTCTCTGTCTCTGTCTCTGTCTCTGTCTCTGTCTCTGTCTCTGTCTCTGTCTCTGTCTCTGTCTCTGTCTCTGTCTCTGTCTCTGTCTCTGTCTCTGTCTCTGTCTCTGTCATTGTCTCTGTCTCTGCCACTGTCTCTGTCTCATTCTCTGTCTCCGTCCTTGTCTCCTTCTTTGTTCCTCCCCCTCTGACACCGTCTTTGTCACGTGCCCCTCTGTCTCTGTCTGTGTCTCTGTCTCTGCCTCTGTCTCTGTCTCTGTCTCTGCCGCTGTCTCCGTCTTTGTCTCTGTATCTGTCTCCGTCTCAGTCTCTGGATCTCTCTCTGGCTCTGTCTCTGACTCTGTCTCTGTCTCTGTCTCTGCCTCTGTCTCCGTCTCTGTCTCCGTTTCCGTCTCTGTCTCCGTCTCTGTCTCTGTCTCTGTCTCTGTCTCTGTCTCTGTCTCTGTCTCTGTCTCTGTCTCTGTCTCTGTCTCTCCCTCTGTCTCTGTCTCTGTCTCTGTCTCTGTCTCTGTCTCAGTCTCTGTCTCAGTCTCTGTCTCTGTCTCGGTCTCTGCCTCTGTCCCTGTCTCTGTCTCTGTCTCTGTCTCTGTCATTGTCTCTGTCTCTGCCACTGTCTCTGTCTCATTCTCTGTCTCCTTCCTTGTCTCCGTCTTTGTTCCTCCCCCTCTGACACCGTCTTTGTCACCTGCCCCTCTGTCTCTGTCTCTGC
>CAMAOD020000072.1:737500-903132 GCA_945859595.2 Megachile willughbiella
ACACCGTCTTTGTCACCTGCCCCTCTGTCTCTGTGTCTGCCGCTGTCTCTCACTCTGTCTCTGTATCTGTCTCTCTCTCTGTCTCTGTCTCTGTCTCTGTCTCTGTCTCTGTCTCTGTCTCTGTCTCTGTCTCTGTCTATGTCTCTGTCTCTGTCTCTGTCTCGGTCTCGGTCTCTGTCTCTGTCTCTGTCTCCGTCTCCGTCTCTGTCTCTGTCTCTGTCTCTGTCTCTGTCTCCGTCTTTTTCTCCTTCCGTGTCTCCGTCTTTGTCTCCTGTCCCTCTGCCTCTGACTCTGTCTCTGTCTCCGTTTCTGTCTCTGTCTCTGCCTCTGTCTCTGTCTCTGTCCCTGTCCCTCTCCCTGACCCTGACGCTGTCTCAGTCTCTGTCTCTGTCTCTGTCTCTGTCTCTGTCCCTGTCATTGTCTCTGTCTGTGCCACTGTCTCTGTATCATTCTCTGTCTCCGTCCTTGTCTCCTTCTTTGTTCCTCCCCCTCTGACACCGTCTTTGTCACGTGCCCCTCTGTCTCTGTCTGTGTCTCTGTCTCTGCCTCTGTCTCTGTCTCTGTCTCTGCCGCTGTCTCCGTCTTTGTCTCTGTATCTGTCTCCGTCTCAGTCTCTGGATCTCTCTCTGGCTCTGTCTCTGACTCTGTCTCTGTCTCTGTCTCTGCCTCTGTCTCCGTCTCTGTCTCCGTTTCCGTCTCTGTCTCCGTCTCTGTCTCTGTCTCTGTCTCTGTCTCTGTCTCTGTCTCTGTCTCTCCCTCTGTCTCTGTCTCTGTCTCTGTCTCTGTCTCAGTCTCTGTCTCAGTCTCTGTCTCTGTCTCGGTCTCTGCCTCTGTCCCTGTCTCTGTCTCTGTCTCTGTCTCTGTCATTGTCTCTGTCTCTGCCACTGTCTCTGTCTCATTCTCTGTCTCCTTCCTTGTCTCCGTCTTTGTTCCTCCCCCTCTGACACCGTCTTTGTCACCTGCCCCTCTGTCTCTGTCTCTGCCGCTGTCTCTCCCTCTGTCTCGGTCTCCGTCTCCGTCTCTGTCTCTGTCGCTGTCTCTGTCTCTGTCTCTGTCTCTGTCTCTGTCTCTGTCTCTGTCTCTGTCTCTGTCTCTGTCTCTGTCTCTGTCTCTGTCTCTGTCTCTGTCTCTGTCTCTGTCTCTGTCTCTGTCTCTGTCTCTGTCTCTGTCTCTGTCTCTGTCTCTGTCTCTGTCGCTGTCTCAGTCTCTGTCTCTGTCCCTGCCTCTGTCCCTGTCTCTGTCTCTGTCTCTGTCCCTGTCTCTGTCTCTGTCTCTGTCATTGTCTCTGTCTCTGCCACTGTCTCTGTCTCAGTCTCCGCCTCCGCCTGTGTCTCTGTCTCTGTCTCAGTCTCCGCCTGTGTCTCTGTCTCTGTCTCTGTCTCTGTCTCTGTCTCTGTCTCTGTCTCTGTCTCTGTCTCTGTCTCTGTCTCTGTCTCTGTCTCTGTCTCTGTCTCTGTCTCTGTCTCTGTCTCTGTCTCTGTCTCTGTCTCTGTCTCTGTCTCTGTCTCTGTCTCTGTCTCTGTCTCTGTCTCTGTCTCTGTCTCTGTCTCTGTCTCTGTCTCTGTCTCTGTCTCTGTCTCTGTCTCTGTCTCTGTCTCTGTCTCTGTCACTGTCGCTGTCTCTGTCTCTGTCTCTGTCTCTGTCTCTGTCTGTGCCACTGTCTCTGTATCATTCTCTGTCTCCGTCCTTGTCTCCTTCTTTGTTCCTCCCCCTCTGACACCGTCTTTGTCACGTGCCCCTCTGTCTCTGTCTGTGTCTCTGTCTCTGCCTCTGTCTCTGTCTCTGTCTCTGCCGCTGTCTCCGTCTTTGTCTCTGTATCTGTCTCCGTCTCAGTCTCTGGATCTCTCTCTGGCTCTGTCTCTGACTCTGTCTCTGTCTCTGTCTCTGCCTCTGTCTCCGTCTCTGTCTCCGTTTCCGTCTCTGTCTCCGTCTCTGTCTCTGTCTCTGTCTCCGTCTCTGTCTCTGTCTCTGTCTCTGTCTCTCCCTCTGTCTCTGTCTCTGTCTCTGTCTCAGTCTCTGTCTCAGTCTCTGTCTCTGTCTCGGTCTCTGCCTCTGTCCCTGTCTCTGTCTCTGTCTCTGTCTCTGTCATTGTCTCTGTCTCTGCCACTGTCTCTGTCTCATTCTCTGTCTCCTTCCTTGTCTCCGTCTTTGTTCCTCCCCCTCTGACACCGTCTTTGTCACCTGCCCCTCTGTCTCTGTCTCTGCCGCTGTCTCTCCCTCTGTCTCTGTATCTGTCTCTGGATCTGTCTCTGGATCTGTCTCTGTCTCTGTCTCTGTCTCTGTCTCTGTCTCTGTCTCTGTCTCTGTCTCTGTCTCTGTCTCTGCCTCTGTCTCTCTCTCTGCCTCTGTCTCGGTCTCCGTCTCCGTCTCTGTCTCTGTCTCTATCTCTGTCTCTGTCTCTGTCTCTGTCTCTGTCTCTGTCTCTGCCTCTGTCTCTGTCTCTGTCTCTGTCTCTGTCTCCGTCTCTGTCTCTGTCTCTGTCTCTGTCGCTGTCTCAGTCTCTGTCTCTGTCCCTGCCTCTGTCCCTGTCTCTGTCTCTGCCTCTGTCATTATCTCTGTCTCTGCCACTGTCTCTGTCTCAGTCTCCGCCTCCGCCTGTGTCTCTGTCTCTGTCTCAGTCTCCGCCTCCGCCTGTGTCTCTGTCTCTGTCTCTGTCTCTGTCTCTGTCTCTGCCTCTGTCTCTGTCTCTGTCTCCGTCTCTGTCTCCGTCTCTGTCTCTGTCTCTGTCTCTGTCTCTGTCTCTGTCTCTGTCTCTGTCTCTGTCTCTGTCTCTGTCTCTGTCTCTGTCTCTGTCTCTGTCTCTGTCTCTGTCTCTGTCTCTGTCTCTGTCTCTGTCTCTGTCTCTGTCTCTGTCTCTGTCTCTGTCTCTGTCTCTGTCTCTGTCTCTGTCTCTGTCTCTGTCTCTGTCTCTGTCTCTGTCTCTGTCTCTGTCTCTGTCTCTGTCTCTGTCTCTGTCTCTGTCTCTGTCTCTGTCTCTGTCTCTGTCCCTGTCCCTGTCCCTGTCCCTGTCCCTGTCCCTGTCTCTGTCTCTGTCTCTGTCTCTGTCTCTGTCTCTGTCTCTGTCTCTGTCTCTGTCTCTGTCTCTGTCTCTGTCTCTGTCTCTGTCTCTGTCTCTGTCTCTGTCTCTGTCTCTGTCTCTGTCTCTGTCTCTGTCTCTGTCTCTGTCTCAGTCTCTGTCTCAGTCTCTGTCTCTGTCTCGGTCTCTGCCTCTGTCCCTGTCTCTGTCTCTGTCTCTGTCTATGTCTATGTCTCTGTCATTGTCTCTGTCTCTGCCACTGTCTCTGTCTCAATCTCTGTCTCCGTCCTTGTCTCCGTCTTTGTTCCTCCCCCTCTGACACCGTCTTTGTCACCTGCCCCTCTGTCTCTGTGTCTGCCGCTGTCTCTCCCTCTGTCTCTGTATCTGTCTCTCTCTCTGTCTCTGTCTCTGTCTCTGTCTCTGTCTCTGTCTCTGTCTCTGTCTCTGTCTCTGTCTCTGTCTCTGTCTCTGTCTATGTCTCTGTCTCTGTCTCTGTCTCGGTCTCGGTCTCTGTCTCTGTCTCTGTCTCCGTCTCCGTCTCTGTCTCTGTCTCTGTCTCTGTCTCTGTCTCCGTCTTTTTCTCCTTCCGTGTCTCCGTCTTTGTCTCCTGTCCCTCTGCCTCTGACTCTGTCTCTGTCTCCGTTTCTGTCTCTGTCTCTGCCTCTGTCTCTGTCTCTGTCCCTGTCCCTCTCCCTGACCCTGACGCTGTCTCAGTCTCTGTCTCTGTCTCTGTCTCTGTCTCTGTCCCTGTCATTGTCTCTGTCTGTGCCACTGTCTCTGTATCATTCTCTGTCTCCGTCCTTGTCTCCTTCTTTGTTCCTCCCCCTCTGACACCGTCTTTGTCACGTGCCCCTCTGTCTCTGTCTGTGTCTCTGTCTCTGCCTCTGTCTCTGTCTCTGTCTCTGCCTCTGTCTCCGTCTCTGTCTCCGTTTCCGTCTCTGTCTCCGTCTCTGTCTCTGTCTCTGTCTCTGTCTCTGTCTCTGTCTCTGTCTCTGTCTCTGTCTCTCCCTCTGTCTCTGTCTCTGTCTCTGTCTCTGTCTCAGTCTCTGTCTCAGTCTCTGTCTCTGTCTCGGTCTCTGCCTCTGTCCCTGTCTCTGTCTCTGTCTCTGTCTCTGTCATTGTCTCTGTCTCTGCCACTGTCTCTGTCTCATTCTCTGTCTCCTTCCTTGTCTCCGTCTTTGTTCCTCCCCCTCTGACACCGTCTTTGTCACCTGCCCCTCTGTCTCTGTCTCTGCCGCTGTCTCTCCCTCTGTCTCTGTATCTGTCTCTGGATCTGTCTCTGGATCTGTCTCTGTCTCTGTCTCTGTCTCTGTCTCTGCCTCTGTCTCTCTCTCTGCCTCTGTCTCGGTCTCCGTCTCCGTCTCTGTCTCTGTCTCTATCTCTGTCTCTGTCTCTGTCTCTGTCTCTGTCTCTGTCTCTGCCTCTGTCTCTGTCTCTGTCTCTGTCTCTGTCTCCGTCTCTGTCTCTGTCTCTGTCTCTGTCGCTGTCTCAGTCTCTGTCTCTGTCCCTGCCTCTGTCCCTGTCTCTGTCTCTGCCTCTGTCATTATCTCTGTCTCTGTCTCTGTCTCAGTCTCCGCCTCCGCATGTGTCTCTGTCTCTGTCTCAGTCTCCGCCTCCGCCTGTGTCTCTGTCTCTGTCTCTGTCTCTGTCTCTGTCTCTGCCTCTGTCTCTGTCTCTGTCTCCGTCTCTGTCTCCGTCTCTGTCTCTGTCTCTGTCTCTGTCTCTGTCTCTGCCGCTGTCTCTCCCTCTGTCTCTGTATCTGTCTCTCTCTCTGTCTCTGTCTCTGTCTCTGTCTCTGTCTCTGTCTCTGTCTCTGTCTCTGTCTCTGTCTCTGTCTCTGTCTATGTCTCTGTCTCTGTCTCTGTCTCGGTCTCGGTCTCTGTCTCTGTCTCTGTCTCCGTCTCCGTCTCTGTCTCTGTCTCTGTCTCTGTCTCTGTCTCCGTCTTTTTCTCCTTCCGTGTCTCCGTCTTTGTCTCCTGTCCCTCTGCCTCTGACTCTGTCTCTGTCTCCGTTTCTGTCTCTGTCTCTGCCTCTGTCTCTGTCTCTGTCCCTGTCCCTCTCCCTGACCCTGACGCTGTCTCAGTCTCTATCTCTGTCTCTGTCTCTGTCTCTGTCCCTGTCATTGTCTCTGTCTGTGCCACTGTCTCTGTATCATTCTCTGTCTCCGTCCTTGTCTCCTTCTTTGTTCCTCCCCCTCTGACACCGTCTTTGTCACGTGCCCCTCTGTCTCTGTCTGTGTCTCTGTCTCTGCCTCTGTCTCTGTCTCTGTCTCTGCCGCTGTCTCCGTCTTTGTCTCTGTATCTGTCTCCGTCTCAGTCTCTGGATCTCTCTCTGGCTCTGTCTCTGACTCTGTCTCTGTCTCTGTCTCTGCCTCTGTCTCCGTCTCTGTCTCCGTTTCCGTCTCTGTCTCCGTCTCTGTCTCTGTCTCTGTCTCTGTCTCTGTCTCTGTCTCTGTCTCTCCCTCTGTCTCTGTCTCTGTCTCTGTCTCTGTCTCAGTCTCTGTCTCAGTCTCTGTCTCTGTCTCGGTCTCTGCCTCTGTCCCTGTCTCTGTCTCTGTCTCTGTCTCTGTCATTGTCTCTGTCTCTGCCACTGTCTCTGTCTCATTCTCTGTCTCCTTCCTTGTCTCCGTCTTTGTTCCTCCCCCTCTGACACCGTCTTTGTCACCTGCCCCTCTGTCTCTGTCTCTGCCGCTGTCTCTCCCTCTGTCTCGGTCTCCGTCTCCGTCTCTGTCTCTGTCGCTGTCTCTGTCTCTGTCTCTGTCTCTGTCTCTGTCTCTGTCTCTGTCTCTGTCTCTGTCTCTGTCTCTGTCTCTGTCTCTGTCTCTGTCTCTGTCTCTGTCTCTGTCTCTGTCTCTGTCTCTGCCGCTGTCTCCGTCTTTGTCTCTGTATCTGTCTCCGTCTCAGTCTCTGGATCTCTCTCTGGCTCTGTCTCTGACTCTGTCTCTGTCTCTGTCTCTGCCTCTGTCTCCGTCTCTGTCTCCGTTTCCGTCTCTGTCTCCGTCTCTGTCTCTGTCTCTGTCTCTGTCTCTGTCTCTGTCTCTGTCTCTCCCTCTGTCTCTGTCTCTGTCTCTGTCTCTGTCTCAGTCTCTGTCTCAGTCTCTGTCTCTGTCTCGGTCTCTGCCTCTGTCCCTGTCTCTGTCTCTGTCTCTGTCTCTGTCATTGTCTCTGTCTCTGCCACTGTCTCTGTCTCATTCTCTGTCTCCTTCCTTGTCTCCGTCTTTGTTCCTCCCCCTCTGACACCGTCTTTGTCACCTGCCCCTCTGTCTCTGTCTCTGCCGCTGTCTCTCCCTCTGTCTCGGTCTCCGTCTCCGTCTCTGTCTCTGTCGCTGTCTCTGTCTCTGTCTCTGTCTCTGTCTCTGTCTCCGTTTCCGTCTCTGTCTCCGTCTCTGTCTCTGTCTCTGTCTCTGTCTCTGTCTCTGTCTCTGTCTCTCCCTCTGTCTCTGTCTCTGTCTCTGTCTCTGTCTCTGTCTCAGTCTCTGTCTCAGTCTCTGTCTCTGTCTCTGTCTCTGTCTCTGTCTCTGTCTATGTCTCTGTCTCTGTCTCTGTCTCGGTCTCGGTCTCTGTCTCTGTCTCTGTCTCCGTCTCCGTCTCTGTCTCTGTCTCTGTCTCTGTCTCTGTCTCCGTCTTTTTCTCCTTCCGTGTCTCCGTCTTTGTCTCCTGTCCCTCTGCCTCTGACTCTGTCTCTGTCTCCGTTTCTGTCTCTGTCTCTGCCTCTGTCTCTGTCTCTGTCCCTGTCCCTCTCCCTGACCCTGACGCTGTCTCAGTCTCTGTCTCTGTCTCTGTCTCTGTCTCTGTCCCTGTCATTGTCTCTGTCTGTGCCACTGTCTCTGTATCATTCTCTGTCTCCGTCCTTGTCTCCTTCTTTGTTCCTCCCCCTCTGACACCGTCTTTGTCACGTGCCCCTCTGTCTCTGTCTGTGTCTCTGTCTCTGCCTCTGTCTCTGTCTCTGTCTCTGCCGCTGTCTCCGTCTTTGTCTCTGTATCTGTCTCCGTCTCAGTCTCTGGATCTCTCTCTGGCTCTGTCTCTGACTCTGTCTCTGTCTCTGTCTCTGCCTCTGTCTCCGTCTCTGTCTCCGTTTCCGTCTCTGTCTCCGTCTCTGTCTCTGTCTCTGTCTCTGTCTCTGTCTCTGTCTCTGTCTCTCCCTCTGTCTCTGTCTCTGTCTCTGTCTCTGTCTCAGTCTCTGTCTCAGTCTCTGTCTCTGTCTCGGTCTCTGCCTCTGTCCCTGTCTCTGTCTCTGTCTCTGTCTCTGTCATTGTCTCTGTCTCTGCCACTGTCTCTGTCTCATTCTCTGTCTCCTTCCTTGTCTCCGTCTTTGTTCCTCCCCCTCTGACACCGTCTTTGTCACCTGCCCCTCTGTCTCTGTCTCTGCCGCTGTCTCTCCCTCTGTCTCGGTCTCCGTCTCCGTCTCTGTCTCTGTCGCTGTCTCTGTCTCTGTCTCTGTCTCTGTCTCTGTCTCTGTCTCTGTCTCTGTCTCTGTCTCTGTCTCTGTCTCTGTCTCTGTCTCTGTCTCTGTCTCTGTCTCTGTCTCTGTCTCTGTCTCTGTCTCTGTCTCTGTCTCTGTCTCTGTCTCTGTCTCTGTCTCTGTCTCTGTCTCTGTCGCTGTCTCAGTCTCTGTCTCTGTCCCTGCCTCTGTCCCTGTCTCTGTCTCTGTCTCTGTCCCTGTCTCTGTCTCTGTCTCTGTCATTGTCTCTGTCTCTGCCACTGTCTCTGTCTCAGTCTCCGCCTCCGCCTGTGTCTCTGTGTCTGTCTCAGTCTCCGCCTGTGTCTCTGTCTCTGTCTCTGTCTCTGTCTCTGTCTCTGTCTCTGTCTCTGTCTCTGTCTCTGTCTCTGTCTCTGTCTCTGTCTCTGTCTCTGTCTCTGTCTCTGTCTCTGTCTCTGTCTCTGTCTCTGTCTCTGTCTCTGTCTCTGTCTCTGTCTCTGTCTCTGTCTCTGTCTCTGTCTCTGTCTCTGTCTCTGTCTCTGTCTCTGTCTCTGTCTCTGTCTCTGTCTCTGTCTCTGTCTCTGTCTCTGTCTCTGTCTCTGTCTCTGTCACTGTCGCTGTCTCTGTCTCTGTCTCTGTCTCTGTCTCTGTCTGTGCCACTGTCTCTGTATCATTCTCTGTCTCCGTCCTTGTCTCCTTCTTTGTTCCTCCCCCTCTGACACCGTCTTTGTCACGTGCCCCTCTGTCTCTGTCTGTGTCTCTGTCTCTGCCTCTGTCTCTGTCTCTGTCTCTGCCGCTGTCTCCGTCTTTGTCTCTGTATCTGTCTCCGTCTCAGTCTCTGGATCTCTCTCTGGCTCTGTCTCTGACTCTGTCTCTGTCTCTGTCTCTGCCTCTGTCTCCGTCTCTGTCTCCGTTTCCGTCTCTGTCTCCGTCTCTGTCTCTGTCTCTGTCTCTGTCTCTGTCTCTGTCTCTGTCTCTGTCTCTCCCTCTGTCTCTGTCTCTGTCTCTGTCTCAGTCTCTGTCTCAGTCTCTGTCTCTGTCTCGGTCTCTGCCTCTGTCCCTGTCTCTGTCTCTGTCTCTGTCTCTGTCATTGTCTCTGTCTCTGCCACTGTCTCTGTCTCATTCTCTGTCTCCTTCCTTGTCTCCGTCTTTGTTCCTCCCCCTCTGACACCGTCTTTGTCACCTGCCCCTCTGTCTCTGTCTCTGCCGCTGTCTCTCCCTCTGTCTCTGTATCTGTCTCTGGATCTGTCTCTGGATCTGTCTCTGTCTCTGTCTCTGTCTCTGTCTCTGTCTCTGTCTCTGTCTCTGTCTCTGCCTCTGTCTCTCTCTCTGCCTCTGTCTCGGTCTCCGTCTCCGTCTCTGTCTCTGTCTCTATCTCTGTCTCTGTCTCTGTCTCTGTCTCTGTCTCTGTCTCTGCCTCTGTCTCTGTCTCTGTCTCTGTCTCTGTCTCCGTCTCTGTCTCTGTCTCTGTCTCTGTCGCTGTCTCAGTCTCTGTCTCTGTCCCTGCCTCTGTCCCTGTCTCTGTCTCTGCCTCTGTCATTATCTCTGTCTCTGCCACTGTCTCTGTCTCAGTCTCCGCCTCCGCCTGTGTCTCTGTCTCTGTCTCAGTCTCCGCCTCCGCCTGTGTCTCTGTCTCTGTCTCTGTCTCTGTCTCTGTCTCTGCCTCTGTCTCTGTCTCTGTCTCCGTCTCTGTCTCCGTCTCTGTCTCTGTCTCTGTCTCTGTCTCTGTCTCTGTCTCTGTCTCTGTCTCTGTCTCTGTCTCTGTCTCTGTCTCTGTCTCTGTCTCTGTCTCTGTCTCTGTCTCTGTCTCTGTCTCTGTCTCTGTCTCTGTCTCTGTCTCTGTCTCTGTCTCTGTCTCTGTCTCTGTCTCTGTCTCTGTCTCTGTCTCTGTCTCTGTCTCTGTCTCTGTCTCTGTCTCTGTCTCTGTCTCTGTCTCTGTCTCTGTCTCTGTCCCTGTCCCTGTCCCTGTCCCTGTCCCTGTCCCTGTCCCTGTCTCTGTCTCTGTCTCTGTCTCTGTCTCTGTCTCTGTCTCTGTCTCTGTCTCTGTCTCTGTCTCTGTCTCTGTCTCTGTCTCTGTCTCTGTCTCTGTCTCTGTCTCTGTCTCTGTCTCTGTCTCTGTCTCTGTCTCTGTCTCTGTCTCTGTCTCTGTCTCTGTCTCAGTCTCTGTCTCAGTCTCTGTCTCTGTCTCGGTCTCTGCCTCTGTCCCTGTCTCTGTCTCTGTCTCTGTCTATGTCTATGTCTCTGTCATTGTCTCTGTCTCTGCCACTGTCTCTGTCTCATTCTCTGTCTCCGTCCTTGTCTCCGTCTTTGTTCCTCCCCCTCTGACACCGTCTTTGTCACCTGCCCCTCTGTCTCTGTGTCTGCCGCTGTCTCTCCCTCTGTCTCTGTATCTGTCTCTCTCTCTGTCTCTGTCTCTGTCTCTGTCTCTGTCTCTGTCTCTGTCTCTGTCTCTGTCTCTGTCTCTGTCTCTGTCTATGTCTCTGTCTCTGTCTCTGTCTCGGTCTCGGTCTCTGTCTCTGTCTCTGTCTCCGTCTCCGTCTCTGTCTCTGTCTCTGTCTCTGTCTCTGTCTCCGTCTTTTTCTCCTTCCGTGTCTCCGTCTTTGTCTCCTGTCCCTCTGCCTCTGACTCTGTCTCTGTCTCCGTTTCTGTCTCTGTCTCTGCCTCTGTCTCTGTCTCTGTCCCTGTCCCTCTCCCTGACCCTGACGCTGTCTCAGTCTCTGTCTCTGTCTCTGTCTCTGTCTCTGTCCCTGTCATTGTCTCTGTCTGTGCCACTGTCTCTGTATCATTCTCTGTCTCCGTCCTTGTCTCCTTCTTTGTTCCTCCCCCTCTGACACCGTCTTTGTCACGTGCCCCTCTGTCTCTGTCTGTGTCTCTGTCTCTGCCTCTGTCTCTGTCTCTGTCTCTGCCGCTGTCTCCGTCTTTGTCTCTGTATCTGTCTCCGTCTCAGTCTCTGGATCTCTCTCTGTCTCTGTCTCTGTCTCTGCCTCTGTCTCCGTCTCTGTCTCCGTTTCCGTCTCTGTCTCCGTCTCTGTCTCTGTCTCTGTCTCTGTCTCTGTCTCTGTCTCTGTCTCTGTCTCTGTCTCTCCCTCTGTCTCTGTCTCTGTCTCTGTCTCTGTCTCTGTCTCAGTCTCTGTCTCAGTCTCTGTCTCTGTCTCGGTCTCTGCCTCTGTCCCTGTCTCTGTCTCTGTCTCTGTCTCTGTCATTGTCTCTGTCTCTGCCACTGTCTCTGTCTCATTCTCTGTCTCCTTCCTTGTCTCCGTCTTTGTTCCTCCCCCTCTGACACCGTCTTTGTCACCTGCCCCTCTGTCTCTGTCTCTGCCGCTGTCTCTCCCTCTGTCTCGGTCTCCGTCTCCGCCTCTGTCTCTGTCGCTGTCTCTGTCTCTGTCTCTGTCTCTGTCTCTGTCTCTGTCTCTGTCTCTGTCTCTGTCTCTGTCTCTGTCTCTGTCTCTGTCTCTGTCTCTGTCTCTGTCTCTGTCTCTGTCTCTGTCGCTGTCTCAGTCTCTGTCTCTGTCCCTGCCTCTGTCCCTGTCTCTGTCTCTGTCTCTGTCCCTGTCTCTGTCTCTGTCTCTGTCATTGTCTCTGTCTCTGCCACTGTCTCTGTCTCAGTCTCCGCCTCCGCCTGTGTCTCTGTCTCTGTCTCAGTCTCCGCCTCCGCCTGTGTCTCTGTCTCTGTCTCTGTCTCTGTCTCTGTCTCTGTCTCTGTCTCTGTCTCTGTCTCTGTCTCTGTCTCTGTCTCTGTCTCTGTCTCTGTCTCTGTCTCTGTCTCTGTCTCTGTCTCTGTCTCTGTCTCTGTCTCTGTCTCTGTCTCTGTCTCTGTCTCTGTCTCTGTCTCTGTCTCTGTCTCCGTCTCGGTCTCTGCCTCTGTCCCTGTCTCTGTCGCTGTCTCTGTCTCTGTCTCTGTCTCCGTTCCTGTCTCTGTCTCTCTCTCTGTCTCTGTCTCTGTCTCCGTTCCTGTCTCTGTCTCTGTCTCTGTCTCTATCTCTGTCTCTGTCTCTGTCTCTGTCTCTGTCTCTGTCTCTGTCTCTGTCTCTGTCTCTGTCTCTGTCTCTGTCTCTGTCTCTGTCTCTGTCTCTGTCTCTGTGTCTGTCTCTGTCTCTGTCTCTGTCTCTGTCTCTGTCTCTGTCTCTGTCTCTGTCTCTGTCTCTGTCTCTGTCTCTGTCTCTGTCTCTGTCTCTGTCTCTGTCTCTGTCTCTGTCATTGTCTCTGTCTCTGCCACTGTCTCTGTCTCTGTCTCAGTCTCCGCCTCCGCCTGTGTCTCCGTCTCCGTCTCTGTCTCTGCCTCTGTCTCTGCCTCTGTCTCTGTCTCTGTCTCTGTCATTGTCTCTGTCTCTGCCACTGTCTCTGTCTCATTCTCTGTCTCCGTCCTTGTCTCCGTCTTTGTCTCTGTCTCTGTCTCTGTCTCTGTCTCTGTCTCTGTCTCTGTCTCTGTCTCTGTCTCAGTCTCTGTCTCAGTCTCTGTCTCTGTCTCGGTCTCTGCCTCTGTCCCTGTCTCTGTCTCTGTCTCTGTCTCTGTCTCTGTCTCTGTCTCTGTCTCTGTCATTGTCTCTGTCTCTGCCACTGTCTCTGTCATTGTCTCTGTCTCTGCCACTGTCTCTGTCTCTGTCTCAGTCTCCGCCTCCGCCTGTGTCTCCGTCTCCGTCTCTGTCTCTGCCTCTGTCTCTGCCTCTGTCTCTGTCTCTGTCTCTGTCATTGTCTCTGTCTCTGCCACTGTCTCTGTCTCATTCTCTGTCTCCGTCCTTGTCTCCGTCTTTGTTCCACCCCCTCTGACACCGTCGCTGTCACCTGACCCACTGTCTCTGTCTGTGTCTCTGTCTCTGTCTCTGCCTCTGTCTCTGTCTCTGTCTCTGCCGCTGTCTCTCCGTCTATCTCTGTATCTGTCTCCGTCTCTGTCTCTGGATCTCCCTCTGGCTCTGTCTCTGACTCTGTCTCTGTCTCCGTTTCTGTCTCTGTCACTGTCGCTGTCTCTGTCTCTGTCTCTGTCTCTGTCTCCGTCTCTGTCTTGTCTCTGTCTCGATCTCTATCTCTGTCGCTGTCTCAGTCTCTGTCTCTGTCCCTGCCTCTGTCTCTGTCTCTGTCTCTGTCTCTGTCATTGTCTCTGTCTCTGCCACGGTCTCTGTCTCAGTCTCCGCCTCCGCCTGTGTCTCTGTCTCTGTCTCTGTCTCTGTCTCTGTCTCTGTCTCTGTCTCTGTCTCTGTCTCTGTCTCTGTCTCTGTCTCAGTCTATGTCTCAGTCTCTGTCTCTGTCTCGGTCTCTGCCTCTGTCCCTGTCTCTGTCTCTGTCTCTGTCTCTGTCTCTGTCTCTGTCTCTGTCTCTGTCTCTGTCATTGTCTCTGTCTCTGCCACTGTCTCTGTCTCATTCTCTGTCTCCGTCCTTGTCTCCGTCTTTGTTCCTCCCCCTCTGACACCGTCTTTGTCACCTGCCCCTCTGTCTCTGTGTCTGCCGCTGTCTCTCCCTCTGTCTCTGTCTCTGTCTCTGCCGCTGTCTCTCCCTCTGTCTCTGTATCTGTCTCTGGATCTGTCTCTGTCTCTGTCTCTGTCTCTGTCTCTGTCTCTGTCTCTGCCTCTGTCTCTCTCTCTGCCTCTGTCTCTGTCTCTGTCTCTGTCTCTGTCTCTGTCTCTGTCTCTGTCTCTGTCTCTGTCTCTGTCTCTGTCTCTGTCTCTGTCTCAGTCTATGTCTCAGTCTCTGTCTCTGTCTCGGTCTCTGCCTCTGTCCCTGTCTCTGTCTCTGTCTCTGTCTCTGTCTCTGTCTCTGTCTCTGTCTCTGTCTCTGTCATTGTCTCTGTCTCTGCCACTGTCTCTGTCTCATTCTCTGTCTCCGTCCTTGTCTCCGTCTTTGTTCCTCCCCCTCTGACACCGTCTTTGTCACCTGCCCCTCTGTCTCTGTGTCTGCCGCTGTCTCTCCCTCTGTCTCTGTCTCTGTCTCTGTCTCTGCCGCTGTCTCTCCCTCTGTCTCTGTATCTGTCTCTGGATCTGTCTCTGTCTCTGTCTCTGTCTCTGTCTCTGTCTCTGTCTCTGCCTCTGTCTCTCTCTCTGCCTCTGTCTCTGTCTCTGTCTCTGTCTCTGTCTCTGTCTCTGTCTCTGTCTCTGTCTCTGTCTCTGTCTCTGTCTCTGTCTCTGTCTCTGTCTCTGTCTCTGTCTCTGTCGCTGTCCCTGTCCCTGTCTCTGTCTCTGTCTCTGTCTCTGTCTCTCTCTCTGTCATTGTCCCTGTCTCTGCCACTGTCTCTGTCTCTGTCTCAGTCTCCGCCTCCGCCTGTGTCTCCGTCTCCGTCTCTGTCTCTGTCTCTGTCTCTGTCTCTGTCTCTGTCTCTGTCTCTGTCTCTGTCATTGTCTCTGTCTCTGCCACTGTCTCTGTCTCATTCTCTGTCTCCGTCCTTGTCTCCGTCTTTGTTCCACCCCCTCTGACACCGTCGCTGTCACCTGACCCACTGTCTCTGTCTGTGTCTCTGTCTCTGTCTCTGTCTCTGACTCTGTCTCTGCCTCTGTCTCTGTCTCTGTCTCTGTCTCTGTCTCTGTCTCTGTCTCTGTCTCTGTCTCTGTCTCTGTCTCTGTCTCTGTCTCTGTCTCTGTCTCTGTCTCTGTCTCTGTCTTTGTCTCTGTCTCTGTCTCTGCCTCTGTCTCTGTATCTGTATCTGTCTCTGGATCTGTCTCTGGATCTGTCTCTGTCTCTGTCTCTGTCTCTGTCTCTGTCTCTGCCTCTGTCTCTCTCTCTGCCTCTGTCTCTGTCTCTGTCTCTGTCTCTGTCTCTGTCTCTGTCTCTGTCTCTGTCTCTGTCTCTGTCTCTGTCTCTGTCTCTGTCTCTGTCTCTGCCTCTGTCTCTGTCTCTGTCTCTGTCTCTGTCTCTGTCTCTGTCTCTGTCTCTGCCTCTGTCTCTCTCTCTCTGCCTCTGTCTCTGTCTCTGTCTCTGTCTCTGTCTCTGTCTCTGTCTCTGTCTCTGTCTCTGTCTCTGTCTCTGTCTCTGTCTCTGTCTCTGTCTCTGTCTCTGTCTCTGTCTCTGTCTCTGTCTCTGTCTCTGTCTCTGTCTCTGTCTCTGCCTCTGTCTCTGTCTCTGTCTCTGTCTCTGTCTCTGTCTCTGTCTCTGTCTCTGTCTCTGTCTCTGTTCTCAGTCTCCGCCTCCGCCTGTGTCTCTGTCTCTGTCACTGTCGCTGTCTCTGTCTCTGTCTCTGTCTCTGTCTCTGCCTCTGTCTCTGTCTCTGTCTCTGTCTCTGTCTCTGTCTCTGTCTCTGTCTCTGTTCTCAGTCTCCGCCTCCGCCTGTGTCTCTGTCTCTGTCACTGTCGCTGTCTCTGTCTCTGTCTCTGTCTCTGTCTCTGTCTCTGTCTCTGTCTCTGTCTCTGTCTCTGTCTCTGTCTCTGTCTCTGTCTCTGTCTCTGACTCTGTCTCTGTCTCTGTCTCTGTCTCTGTCTCTGTCTCTGTCTCTGTCTCTGTCTCTGTCTCTGTCTCTGCGTCTGTCTCTGTCTCTGTCTCTGTCTCTGTCTCTGTCTCTGTCTCTGTCTCTGTGTCTGTCTCTGTCTCTGTCACTGCCTCTGTCTCTCCCTCTGCCCCTGTCTCGGTCTCCGTCTCCGTCTCTGTCTCTGTCTCTATCTCTGTCTCTGTCTCTGTCTCTGCCACTGTCTCTGTCTCTTTCTCAGTCTCCGCCTCCGCCTGTGTCTCCGTCTCCGTCTCTGTCTCTGTCTCTGTCTCTGTCTCTGTCTCTGTCTCTGTCATTGTCTCTGCCTCTGCCACTGTCTCTGTCTCATTCTCTGTCTCCGTCCTTGTCTCCGTCTTTGTTCCACCCCCTCTGACACCGTCGCTGTCACCTGACCCACTGTCTCTGTCTGTGTCTCTGTCTCTGCCTCTGTCTCTGTCTCTGTCTCTGCCGCTGTCTCTCCGTCTGTCTCTGCATCTGTCTCCGTCTCTGTCTCTGGATCTCCCTCTGGCTCTGTCTCTGACTCTGTCTCTGTCTCCGTTTCTGTCTCTGTCACTGTCGCTGTCTCTGTCTCTGTCTCTGTCTCTGTCTCCGTCTCTGCCTTTGTCTCTGTCTCGATCTCTATCTCTGTCGCTGTCTCAGTCACTGTCTCTGTCCCTGCCTCTGTCTCTGTCTCTGTCTCTGTCTCTGTCATTGTCTCTGTCTCTGCCACTGTCTCTGTCTCAGTCTCCGCCTCCGCCTGTGTCTCTGTCTCTGTCTCTGTCTCTGTCTCTGTCTCCGTCTCTGTCTCAGTCTCTGTCTCAGTCTCTGTCTCTGTCTCGGTCTCTGCCTCTGTCCCTGTCTCTGTCTCTATATCTGTCTCTGTCTCTGTCATTGACTCTGTCTCTGCCACTGTCTCTGTCTCATTCTCTGTCTCCGTCCTTGTCTCCGTCTTTGTTCCTCCCCCTCTGACACCGTCTTTGTCACCTGCCCCTCTGTCTCTGTCTCTGTCTCTGTCTCTGTCTCTGTCTCTGTTTCTGTCTCTGTCTCTGTCTCTGTCTCTGTCTCTGCCTCTGTCTCTATCTCTGTCTCTGTCTCTGTCTCTGCCTCTGTCTCTCTCTCTGCCTCTGTCTCGGTCTCCGTCACCGTCTCTGTCTCTGTCTCTATCTCTGTCTCTGTCTCTGTCTCTGTCTCTGACTCTGTCTCTGCCTCTGTCTCTGTCTCTGTCTCTGTCTCTGTCTCTGTCTCTGTCTCTGTCTCTGTCTCTGTCTCTGTCTCTGTCTCTGTCTCTGTCTCTGTCTCTGTCTTTGTCTCTGTCTCTGTCTCTGCCTCTGTCTCTGTATCTGTCTCTGGATCTGTCTCTGGATCTGTCTCTGTCTCTGTCTCTGTCTCTGTCTCTGTCTCTGCCTCTGTCTCTCTCTCTGCCTCTGTCTCTGTCTCTGTCTCTGTCTCTGTCTCTGTCTCTGTCTCTGTCTCTGTCTCTGTCTCTGTCTCTGTCTCTGTCTCTGTCTCTGTCTCTGTCTCTGTCTCTGTCTCTGCCTCTGTCTCTCTCTCTGCCTCTGTCTCTGTCTCTGTCTCTGTCTCTGTCTCTGTCTCTGTCTCTGTCTCTGTCTCTGTCTCTGTCTCTGTCTCTGTCTCTGTCTCTGTCTCTGTCTCTGTCTCTGTCTCTGTCTCTGTCTCTGTCTCTGTCTCTGTCTCTGTCTCTGTCTCTGTCTCTGCCTCTGTCTCTGTCTCTGTCTCTGTCTCTGTCTCTGTCTCTGTCTCTGTCTCTGTCTCTGTTCTCAGTCTCCGCCTCCGCCTGTGTCTCTGTCTCTGTCACTGTCGCTGTCTCTGTCTCTGTCTCTGTCTCTGTCTCTGTCTCTGTCTCTGTCTCTGCCTCTGTCTCTGTCTCTGTCTCTGTCTCTGTCTCTGTCTCTGTCTCTGTCTCTGTTCTCAGTCTCCGCCTCCGCCTGTGTCTCTGTCTCTGTCACTGTCGCTGTCTCTGTCTCTGTCTCTGTCTCTGTCTCTGTCTCTATCTCTGTCTCTGTCTCTGTCTCTGCCTCTGTCTCTCTCTCTGCCTCTGTCTCGGTCTCCGTCACCGTCTCTGTCTCTGTCTCTATCTCTGTCTCTGTCTCTGTCTCTGTCTCTGACTCTGTCTCTGCCTCTGTCTCTGTCTCTGTCTCTGTCTCTGTCTCTGTCTCTGTCTCTGTCTCTGTCTCTGTCTCTGTCTCTGTCTCTGTCTCTGTCTTTGTCTCTGTCTCTGTCTCTGCCTCTGTCTCTGTATCTGTCTCTGGATCTGTCTCTGGATCTGTCTCTGTCTCTGTCTCTGTCTCTGTCTCTGTCTCTGCCTCTGTCTCTCTCTCTGCCTCTGTCTCTGTCTCTGTCTCTGTCTCTGTCTCTGTCTCTGTCTCTGTTTCTGTCTCTGTCTCTGTCTCTGTCTCTGTCTCTGTCTCTGTCTCTGTCTCTGTCTCTGTCTCTGTCTCTGTCTCTGCCTCTGTCTCTCTCTCTGCCTCTGTCTCTGTCTCTGTCTCTGTCTCTGTCTCTGTCTCTGTCTCTGTCTCTGTCTCTGTCTCTGTCTCTGTCTCTGTCTCTGTCTCTGTCTCTGTCTCTGTCTCTGTCTCTGTCTCTGTCTCTGTCTCTGTCTCTGTCTCTGTCTCTGTCTCTGTCTCTGTCTCTGCCTCTGTCTCTGTCTCTGTCTCTGTCTCTGTCTCTGTCTCTGTCTCTGTCTCTGTCTCTGTCTCTGTTCTCAGTCTCCGCCTCCGCCTGTGTCTCTGTCTCTGTCACTGTCGCTGTCTCTGTCTCTGTCTCTGTCTCTGTCTCTGTCTCTGTCTCTGTCTCTGCCTCTGTCTCTGTCTCTGTCTCTGTCTCTGTCTCTGTCTCTGTCTCTGTCTCTGTTCTCAGTCTCCGCCTCCGCCTGTGTCTCTGTCTCTGTCACTGTCGCTGTCTCTGTCTCTGTCTCTGTCTCTGTCTCTGTCTCTGTCTCTGTCTCTGTCTCTGTCTCTGTCTCTGTCTCTGTCTCTGACTCTGTCTCTGTCTCTGTCTCTGTCTCTGTCTCTGTCTCTGTCTCTGTCTCTGTCTCTGTCTCTGTCTCTGTCTCTGCGTCTGTCTCTGTCTCTGTCTCTGTCTCTGTCTCTGTCTCTGTCTCTGTCTCTGTCTCTGTCTCTGTGTCTGTCTCTGTCTCTGTCACTGCCTCTGTCTCTCCCTCTGCCCCTGTCTCGGTCTCCGTCTCCGTCTCTGTCTCTGTCTCTATCTCTGTCTCTGTCTCTGTCTCTGCCACTGTCTCTGTCTCTTTCTCAGTCTCCGCCTCCGCCTGTGTCTCCGTCTCCGTCTCTGTCTCTGTCTCTGTCTCTGTCTCTGTCTCTGTCTCTGTCTCTGTCTCTGTCTCTGTCTCTGTCTCTGTCTCTGTCTCTGTCTCTGTCTCTGTCTCTGTCTCTGTCTCTGTCTCTGCCTCTGTCTCTCTCTCTGCCTCTGTCTCGGTCTCCGTCTCCGTCTCTGTCTCGGTCTCTATCTCTGTCTCTGTCTCTGTCTCTGTCACTGTCGCTGTCTCTGTCTCTGTCTCTGTCTCTGTCTCTGTCTCTGTCTCTGTCTCTGTCTCTGTCTCTGTCTCTGTCTCTGTCTCTGTCTCTGCCTCTGTCTCTGTCTCTGTCTCTGTCTCTGTCTCTGTCTCTGTCTCTGTCTCTGTCTCTGTCTCCGTCCTTGTCTCCGTCTTTGTTCCACCCCCTCTGACACCGTCGCTGTCACCTGACCCACTGTCTCTGTCTGTGTCTCTGTCTCTGTCTCTGTATCTGTCTCTGTTTCTGTCTCTGTCTCTGTCTCTGTCTCTGTCTCTGTCTCTGTCTCTGTCTCTGTCTCTGTCTCTGTCTCTGTCTCTGCCTCTGTCTCTCTCTCTGCCTCTGTCTCGGTCTCCGTCTCCGTCTCTGTCTCTGTCTCTATCTCTGTCTCTGTCTCTGTCTCTGTCTCTGACTCTGTCTCTGCCTCTGTCTCTCTCTCTGTCTCTGTCTCTGTCTCTGTCTCTGTCTCTGTCTCTGTCTCTGTCTCTGTCTCTGTCTCTGTCTCTGTCTCTGTCTCTGTCTCTGTCTCTGTCTCTGTCTCTGTCTCTGTCTCTGTCTTTGTCTCTGTCTCTGTCTCTGTCTCTGTCTCTGCCGCTGTCTCTCCCTCTGTCTCTGTATCTGTCTCTGGATCTGTCTCTGGATCTGTCTCTGTCTCTGTCTCTGTCTCTGTCTCTGTCTCTGCCTCTGTCTCTCTCTCTGCCTCTGTCTCTGTCTCTGTCTCTGTCTCTGTCTCTGTCTCTGTCTCTGTCTCTGTCTCTGTCTCTGTCTCTGTCTCTGTCTCTGTCTCTGTCTCTGTCTCTGTCTCTGTCTCTGTCTCTGTCTCTGTCTCTGTCTCTGTCTCTGTCTCTGTCTCTGTCTCTGTCTCTGTCTCTGTCTCTGTCTCTGTCTCTGTCTCTGTCTCTGTCTCTGTCTCTGTCTCTGTCTCTGTTCTCAGTCTCCGCCTCCGCCTGTGTCTCTGTCTCTGTCACTGTCGCTGTCTCTGTCTCTGTCTCTGTCTCTGTCTCTGTCTCTGTCTCTGTCTCTGTCTCTGTCTCTGTCATTGTCTCTGTCTCTGCCACTGTCTCTGTCTCATTCTCTGTCTCCGTCCTTGTCTCCGTCTTTGTTCCTCCCCCTCTGACACCGTCTTTGTCACCTGCCCCTCTGTCTCTCTGTCTGCCGCTGTCTCTCCCTCTGTCTCTGTATCTGTCTCTGTTTCTGTCTCTGTCTCTGTCTCTGTCTCTGTCTCTGTCTCTGTCTCTGTCTCTGTCTCTGTCTCTGTCTCTGTCTCTGTCTCTGTCATTGTCTCTGTCTCTGCCACTGGCTCTGTCTCTGTCTCTGTCTCTGTCTCTGTCATTGTCTCTGTCTCTGCCGCTGTCTCTGTCTCATTCTCTGTCTCCGTCCTTGTCTCCGTCTTTGTTCCACCCCCTCTGACACCGTCGCTGTCACCTGACCCACTGTCTCTGTCTGTGTCTCTGTCTCTGCCTCTGTCTCTGTCTCTGTCTCTGCCGCTGTCTCTCCGTCTATCTCTGTATCTGTCTCCGTCTCTGTCTCTGGATCTCCCTCTGGCTCTGTCTCTGACTCTGTCTCTGTCTCCGATTCTGTCTCTGTCACTGTCGCTGTCTCTGTCTCTGTCTCTGTCTCTGTCTCCGTCTCTGTCTTGTCTCTGTCTCGATCTCTATCTCTGTCGCTGTCTCAGTCTCTGTCTCTGTCCCTGCCTCTGTCTCTGTCTCTGTCTCCGTCTCTGTCATTGTCTCTGTCTCTGCCACTGTCTCTGTCTCAGTCTCCGCCTCCGCCTGTGTCTCTGTCTCTGTCTCTGTCTCTGTCTCTGTCTCTGTCTCTGTCTCTGTCTCTGTCTCTGTCTCTGTCTCTGCCTCTGTCTCTGTATCTGTCTCTGGATCTGTCTCTGGATCTGTCTCTGTCTCTGTCTCTGTCTCTGTCTCTGTCTCTGCCTCTGTCTCTCTCTCTGCCTCTGTCTCTGTCTCTGTCTCTGTCTCTGTCTCTGTCTCTGTCTCTGTCTCTGTCTCTGTCTCTGTCTCTGTCTCTGTCTCTGTCTCTGTCTCTGTCTCTGTCTCTGTCTCTGTCTCTGTCTCTGTCTCTGTCTCTGCCTCTGTCTCTCTCTCTGCCTCTGTCTCTGTCTCTGTCTCTGTCTCTGTCTCTGTCTCTGTCTCTGTCTCTGTCTCTGTCTCTGTCTCTGTCTCTGTCTCTGTCTCTGTCTCTGTCTCTGTCTCTGTCTCTGTCTCTGTCTCTGTCTCTGTCTCTGTCTCTGTCTCTGTCTCTGTCTCTGCCTCTGTCTCTGTCTCTGTCTCTGTCTCTGTCTCTGTCTCTGTCTCTGTCTCTGTCTCTGTCTCTGTTCTCAGTCTCCGCCTCCGCCTGTGTCTCTGTCTCTGTCACTGTCGCTGTCTCTGTCTCTGTCTCTGTCTCTGTCTCTGTCTCTGTCTCTGTCTCTGCCTCTGTCTCTGTCTCTGTCTCTGTCTCTGTCTCTGTCTCTGTCTCTGTCTCTGTTCTCAGTCTCCGCCTCCGCCTGTGTCTCTGTCTCTGTCACTGTCGCTGTCTCTGTCTCTGTCTCTGTCTCTGTCTCTGTCTCTATCTCTGTCTCTGTCTCTGTCTCTGCCTCTGTCTCTCTCTCTGCCTCTGTCTCGGTCTCCGTCACCGTCTCTGTCTCTGTCTCTATCTCTGTCTCTGTCTCTGTCTCTGTCTCTGACTCTGTCTCTGCCTCTGTCTCTGTCTCTGTCTCTGTCTCTGTCTCTGTCTCTGTCTCTGTCTCTGTCTCTGTCTCTGTCTCTGTCTCTGTCTCTGTCTCTGTCTCTGTCTCTGTCTTTGTCTCTGTCTCTGTCTCTGCCTCTGTCTCTGTATCTGTCTCTGGATCTGTCTCTGGATCTGTCTCTGTCTCTGTCTCTGTCTCTGTCTCTGTCTCTGCCTCTGTCTCTCTCTCTGCCTCTGTCTCTGTCTCTGTCTCTGTCTCTGTCTCTGTCTCTGTCTCTGTCTCTGTCTCTGTCTCTGTCTCTGTCTCTGTCTCTGTCTCTGTCTCTGTCTCTGTCTCTGCCTCTGTCTCTGTCTCTGTCTCTGTCTCTGTCTCTGTCTCTGTCTCTGTCTCTGTTCTCAGTCTCCGCCTCCGCCTGTGTCTCTGTCTCTGTCACTGTCGCTGTCTCTGTCTCTGTCTCTGTCTCTGTCTCTGTCTCTGTCTCTGTCTCTGTCTCTGTCTCTGTCTCTGTCTCTGTCTCTGACTCTGTCTCTGTCTCTGTCTCTGTCTCTGTCTCTGTCTCTGTCTCTGTCTCTGTCTCTGTCTCTGTGTCTGTCTCTGTCTCTGTCACTGCCTCTGTCTCTCCCTCTGCCCCTGTCTCGGTCTCCGTCTCCGTCTCTGTCTCTGTCTCTATCTCTGTCTCTGTCTCTGTCTCTGCCACTGTCTCTGTCTCTTTCTCAGTCTCCGCCTCCGCCTGTGTCTCCGTCTCCGTCTCTGTCTCTGTCTCTGTCTCTGTCTCTGTCTCTGTCTCTGTCTCTGTCTCTGTCTCTGTCTCTGTTCTCAGTCTCCGCCTCCGCCTGTGTCTCTGTCTCTGTCACTGTCGCTGTCTCTGTCTCTGTCTCTGTCTCTGTCTCTGTCTCTGTCTCTGTCTCTGTCTCTGTCTCTGTCATTGTCTCTGTCTCTGCCACTGTCTCTGTCTCATTCTCTGTCTCCGTCCTTGTCTCCGTCTTTGTTCCTCCCCCTCTGACACCGTCTTTGTCACCTGCCCCTCTGTCTCTCTGTCTGCCGCTGTCTCTCCCTCTGTCTCTGTATCTGTCTCTGTTTCTGTCTCTGTCTCTGTCTCTGTCTCTGTCTCTGTCTCTGTCTCTGTCTCTGTCTCTGTCTCTGTCTCTGTCTCTGTCTCTGTCATTGTCTCTGTCTCTGCCACTGGCTCTGTCTCTGTCTCTGTCTCTGTCTCTGTCATTGTCTCTGTCTCTGCCGCTGTCTCTGTCTCATTCTCTGTCTCCGTCCTTGTCTCCGTCTTTGTTCCACCCCCTCTGACACCGTCGCTGTCACCTGACCCACTGTCTCTGTCTGTGTCTCTGTCTCTGCCTCTGTCTCTGTCTCTGTCTCTGCCGCTGTCTCTCCGTCTATCTCTGTATCTGTCTCCGTCTCTGTCTCTGGATCTCCCTCTGGCTCTGTCTCTGACTCTGTCTCTGTCTCCGATTCTGTCTCTGTCACTGTCGCTGTCTCTGTCTCTGTCTCTGTCTCTGTCTCCGTCTCTGTCTTGTCTCTGTCTCGATCTCTATCTCTGTCGCTGTCTCAGTCTCTGTCTCTGTCCCTGCCTCTGTCTCTGTCTCTGTCTCCGTCTCTGTCATTGTCTCTGTCTCTGCCACTGTCTCTGTCTCAGTCTCCGCCTCCGCCTGTGTCTCTGTCTCTGTCTCTGTCTCTGTCTCTGTCTCTGTCTCTGTCTCTGTCTCTGTCTCTGTCTCTGTCTCTGCCTCTGTCTCTGTCTCTGTCTCTGTCTCTGTCTCAGTCTCTGTCTCAGTCTCTGTCCCTGTCTCGGTCTCTGCCTCTGTCCCTGTCTCTGTCTCTGTCTCTGTCTCTGTCTCTGTCTCTGTCTCTGTCATTGTCTCTGTCTCTGCCACTGTCTCTGTCTCTGTCATTGTCTCTGTCTCTGCCACTGTCTCTGTCTCATTCTCTGTCTCCGTCCTTGTCTCCGTCTTTGTTCCTCCCCCTCTGACACCGTCTTTGTCACCTGCCCCTCTGTCTCTGTGTCTGCCGCTGTCTCTCCCTCTGTCTCTGTATCTGTCTCTGGATCTGTCTCTGTCTCTGTCTCTGTCTCTGTCTCTGTCTCTGCCTCTGTCTCTCTCTCTGCCTCTGTCTCGGTCTCCGTCTCCGTCTCTGTCTCTGTCTCTATCTCTGTCTCTGTCTCTGTCTCTGTCACTGTCGCTGTCTCTGTCTCTGTCTCTGTCTCTGTCTCTGTCTCTGTCTCTGTCTCTGTCTCTGTCTCTGTCTCTGTCTCTGTCTCTGTCTCTGTCTCTGTCTCTGTCTCCGTCTCTGTCTCAGTCTCTGTCTCTGTCTCGGTCTCTGCCTCTGTCCCTGTCTCTGTCTCTGTCTCTGTCTCTGTCTCTGTCTCTGTCTCTGTCTCTGTCTCTGTCTCTGTCTCAGTCTCTGTCGCAGTCTCTGTCTCCGTCTCGGTCTCTGCCTCTGTCCCTGTCTCTGTCGCTGTCTCTGTCTCTGTCTCTGTCTCCGTTCCTGTCTCTGTCTCTCCCTCTGTCTCTGTCTCTGTCTCCGTTCCTGTCTCTCTCTCTGTCTCTGTCTCTATCTCTGTCTCTGTCTCTGTCTCTGTCTCTGTCTCTGTCTCTGTCTCTGTCTCTGTCTCTGTCTCTGTCTCTGTCTCTGTCTCTGTCTCTGTCTCTGTCTCTGTCTCTGTCTCTGTCTCTGTCTCTGTCTCTGTCTCTGTCTCTGTCTCTGTCTCTGTCTCTGTCTCTGTCTCTGTCTCTGTCTCTGTCTCTGTGTCTGTCTCTGTCTCTGTCTCTGTCTCTGTCTCTGTCTCGGTCTCTGTCTCTGTCTCCGTCTCCGTCTCCGTCTCTGTCTCTGTCTCTGTCTCTGTCTCCGTCTTTTTCTCCTTCCGTGTCTCCGTCTTTGTCTCCTGTCCCTCTGCCTCTGACTCTGTCTCTGTCTCCGTTTCTGTCTCTGTCTCTGCCTCTGTCTCTGTCTCTGTCCCTGTCCCTCCCCTGACCCTGTCGCTGTCTCAGTCTCTGTCTCTGTCTCTGTCTCTGTCTCTGTCCCTGTCATTGTCTCTGTCTGTGCCACTGTCTCTGTATCATTCTCTGTCTCCGTCCTTGTCTCCTTCTTTGTTCCTCCCCCTCTGACACCGTCTTTGTCACGTGCCCCTCTGTCTCTGTCTCCGTTTCTGTCTCTGTCTCTGCCTCTGTCTCTGTCTCTGTCCCTGTCCCTCTCCCTGACCCTGTCGCTGTCTCAGTCTCTGTCTCTGTCTCTGTCTCTGTCTCTGTTCCTGTCATTGTCTCTGTCTGTGCCACTGTCTCTGTATCATTCTCTGTCTCCGTCCTTGTCTCCTTCTTTGTTCCTCCCCCTCTGACACCGTCTTTGTCACGTGCCCCTCTGTCTCTGTCTGTGTCTCTGTCTCTGCCTCTGTCTCTGTCTCTGTCTCTGTCTCTGTCTCTGTCTCTGTCTCTGTCTCTGTCTCTGTCTCTGTCTCTGTCTCTGTCTCTGTCTCTGTCTCTGTCTCTGTCTCTGTCTCTGTGTCTGTCTCTGTCTCTGTCTCTGTCTCTGTCTCTGTCTCGGTCTCTGTCTCTGTCTCTGTCTCCGTCTCCGTCTCTGTCTCTGTCTCTGTCTCTGTCTCCGTCTTTTTCTCCTTCCGTGTCTCCGTCTTTGTCTCCTGTCCGTCTGCCTCTGACTCTGTCTCTGTCTCCGTTTCTGTCTCTGTCTCTGCCTCTGTCTCTGTCTCTGTCCCTGTCCCTCTCCCTGACCCTGTCGCTGTCTCAGTCTCTGTCTCTGTCTCTGTCTCTGTCTCTGTCCCTGTCATTGTCTCTGTCTGTGCCACTGTCTCTGTATCATTCTCTGTCTCCGTCCTTGTCTCCTTCTTTGTTCCTCCCCCTCTGACACCGTCTTTGTCACGTGCCCCTCTGTCTCTGTCTGTGTCTCTGTCTCTGCCTCTGTCTCTGTCTCTGTCTCTGCCGCTGTCTCCGTCTTTGTCTCTGTCTCTGTCTATGTCTCTGTCTCTGTCTCTGTCTCGGTCTCGGTCTCTGTATCTGTCTCTGTCTCCGTCTCCGTCTCTGTCTCTGTCTCTATCTCTCTCTCCGTCTTTTTCTCCTTCCGTGTCTCCGTCTTTGTCTCCTGTCCCTCTGCCTCTGACTCTGTCTCTGTCTCCGTTTCTGTCTCTGTCTCTGCCTCTGTCTCTGTCTCTGTCCCTGTCCCTCTCCCTGACCCTGTCGCTGTCTCAGTCTCTGTCTCTGTCTCTGTCTCTGTCTCTGTCCCTGTCATTGTCTCTGTCTGTGCCACTGTCTCTGTATCATTCTCTGTCTCCGTCCTTGTCTCCTTCTTTGTTCCTCCCCCTCTGACACCGTCTTTGTCACGTGCCCCTCTGTCTCTGTCTGTGTCTCTGTCTCTGCCTCTGTCTCTGTCTCTGTCTCTGCCGCTGTCTCCGTCTTTGTCTCTGTATCTGTCTCCGTCTCAGTCTCTGGATCTCTCTCTGGCTCTGTCTCTGACTCTGTCTCTGTCTCTGTCTCTGCCTCTGTCTCCGTCTCTGTCTCCGTTTCCGTCTCTGTCTCTGTCTCTGTCTCTGTCTCTGTCTCTGTCTCTGTCTCTGTCTCTGTCTCTGTCTCTGTTTCTGTCTCTCCCTCTGTCTCTGTCTCTGTCTCTGTCTCTGTCTCAGTCTCTGTCTCAGTCTCTGTCTCTGTCTCGGTCTCTGCCTCTGTCCCTGTCTCTGTCTCTGTCTCTGTCTCTGTCATTGTCTCTGTCTCTGCCACTGTCTCTGTCTCATTCTCTGTCTCCGTCCTTGTCTCCGTCTTTGTTCCTCCCCCTCTGACACCGTCTTTGTCACCTGCCCCTCTGTCTCTGTCTCTGCCGCTATCTCTCCCTCTGTCTCTGTATCTGTCTCTGGATCTGTCTCTGGATCTGTCTCTGTCTCTGTCTCTGTCTCTGTCTCTGTCTCTGTCTCTGTCTCTGTCTCTGTCTCTGTCTCTGTCTCTGTCTCTGTCTCTGTCTCTGTCTCTGTCTCTGTCTCTGTCTCTGTCTCTGCCTCTGTCTCTCTCTCTGCCTCTGTCTCTGTCTCTGTCTCTGTCTCTGTCTCTGTCTCTGTCTCTGTCTCTGTCTCTGTCTCTGTCTCTGTCTCTGTCTCTGCCTCTGTCTCTGTCTCTGTCTCTGCCGCTGTCTCCGTCTTTGTCTCTGTCTCTGTCTATGTCTCTGTCTCTGTCTCTGTCTCGGTCTCGGTCTCTGTATCTGTCTCTGTCTCCGTCTCCGTCTCTGTCTCTGTCTCTATCTCTCTCTCCGTCTTTTTCTCCTTCCGTGTCTCCGTCTTTGTCTCCTGTCCCTCTGCCTCTGACTCTGTCTCTGTCTCCGTTTCTGTCTCTGTCTCTGCCTCTGTCTCTGTCTCTGTCCCTGTCCCTCTCCCTGACCCTGTCGCTGTCTCAGTCTCTGTCTCTGTCTCTGTCTCTGTCTCTGTCCCTGTCATTGTCTCTGTCTGTGCCACTGTCTCTGTATCATTCTCTGTCTCCGTCCTTGTCTCCTTCTTTGTTCCTCCCCCTCTGACACCGTCTTTGTCACGTGCCCCTCTGTCTCTGTCTGTGTCTCTGTCTCTGCCTCTGTCTCTGTCTCTGTCTCTGCCGCTGTCTCCGTCTTTGTCTCTGTATCTGTCTCCGTCTCAGTCTCTGGATCTCTCTCTGGCTCTGTCTCTGACTCTGTCTCTGTCTCTGTCTCTGCCTCTGTCTCCGTCTCTGTCTCCGTTTCCGTCTCTGTCTCTGTCTCTGTCTCTGTCTCTGTCTCTGTCTCTGTCTCTGTCTCTGTCTCTGTCTCTGTTTCTGTCTCTCCCTCTGTCTCTGTCTCTGTCTCTGTCTCTGTCTCAGTCTCTGTCTCAGTCTCTGTCTCTGTCTCGGTCTCTGCCTCTGTCCCTGTCTCTGTCTCTGTCTCTGTCTCTGTCATTGTCTCTGTCTCTGCCACTGTCTCTGTCTCATTCTCTGTCTCCGTCCTTGTCTCCGTCTTTGTTCCTCCCCCTCTGACACCGTCTTTGTCACCTGCCCCTCTGTCTCTGTCTCTGCCGCTATCTCTCCCTCTGTCTCTGTATCTGTCTCTGGATCTGTCTCTGGATCTGTCTCTGTCTCTGTCTCTGTCTCTGTCTCTGTCTCTGTCTCTGTCTCTGTCTCTGCCTCTGTCTCTCTCTCTGCCTCTGTCTCGGTCTCCGTCTCCGTCTCTGTCTCTGTCTCTATCTCTGTCTCTGTCTCTGTCTCTGTCTCTGTCTCTGTCTCTGTCTCTGCCTCTGTCTCTGTCTCTGTCTCTGTCTCTGTCTCCGTCTCTGTCTCTGTCTCTGTCTCTGTCTCTGTCTCTGTCGCTGTCTCAGTCTCTGTCTCTGTCCCTGCCTCTGTCCCTGTCTCTGTCTCTGTCTCTGTCATTATCTCTGTCTCTGCCACTGTCTCTGTCTCAGTCTCCGCCTCCGCCTGTGTCTCTGTCTCTGTCTCAGTCTCCGCCTCCGCCTGTGTCTCTGTCTCCGTCTCTGTCTCTGTCTCTGTCTCTGTCTCTGTCTTTGTTTCTGTCTCGATCTCTATCTCTCTCTCTGCCTCTGTCTCGGTCTCCGTCTCTGTCTCTGTCTCTGTCTCTGTCTCTGTCTCTGTCTCTGTCTCTGTCTCTGTCTCTGTCTCTGTCTCTGTCTCTGTCTCTGTATCTGTCTCTGTCTCTGTCTCTGTCTCTGTCTCTGTCTCTGTCTCTGCCTCTGTCTCTACCTCTGCCCCTGTCTCGGTCTCCGTCTCCGTCTCTGTCTCTGTCTCTATCTCTGTCTCTGTCTCTGTCTCTGCCACTGTATCTGTCTCTGTCTCAGTCTCCGCCTCCGCCTGTGTCTCCGTCTCCGTCTCTGTCTCTGTCTCTGTCTCTGTCTCTGTCTCTGTCTCTGTCTCTGTCTCTGTCTCTGTCTCTGTCTCTGCCTCAGTCTCTGTCTCTGTCTCTGTCTTTTTCTCCTTCCGTGTCTCCGTCTTTGTCTCCTGTCCCTCTGCCTCTGACTCTGTCTCTGTCTCCGTTTCTGTCTCTGTCTCTGCCTCTGTCTCTGTCTCTGTCCCTGTCCCTCTCCCTGACCCTGTCGCTGTCTCAGTCTCTGTCTCTGTCTCTGTCTCTGTCTCTGTCCCTGTCATTGTCTCTGTCTGTGCCACTGTCTCTGTATCATTCTCTGTCTCCGTCCTTGTCTCCTTCTTTGTTCCTCCCCCTCTGACACCGTCTTTGTCACGTGCCCCTCTGTCTCTGTCTGTGTCTCTGCCTCTGCCTCTGTCTCTGTCTCTGTCTCTGTCTCTGTCTCTGTCTCTGTCTCTGTCTCTGTCTCTGTCTCTGTCTCTGTCTCTGTCTCTGTCTCTGTCTCTGTGTCTGTCTCTGTCTCTGTCTCTGTCTCTGTCTCGGTCTCTGTCTCTGTCTCTGTCTCCGTCTCCGTCTCTGTCTCTGTCTCTGTCTCTGTCTCCGTCTTTTTCTCCTTCCGTGTCTCCGTCTTTGTCTCCTGTCCCTCTGCCTCTGACTCTGTCTCTGTCTCCGTTTCTGTCTCCGTCTCTGCCTCTGTCTCTGTCTCTGTCCCTGTCCCTCTCCCTGACCCTGTCGCTGTCTCAGTCTCTGTCTCTGTCTCTGTCTCTGTCTCTGTCCCTGTCATTGTCTCTGTCTGTGCCACTGTCTCTGTATCATTCTCTGTCTCCGTCCTTGTCTCCTTCTTTGTTCCTCCCCCTCTGACACCGTCTTTGTCACGTGCCCCTCTGTCTCTGTCTGTGTCTCTGTCTCTGCCTCTGTCTCTGTCTCTGTCTCTGCCGCTGTCTCCGTCTTTGTCTCTGTCTCTGTCTATGTCTCTGTCTCTGTCTCTGTCTCGGTCTCGGTCTCTGTCTCTGTCTCTGTCTCCGTCTCCGTCTCTGTCTCTGTCTCTATCTCTGTCTCCGTCTTTTTCTCCTTCCGTGTCTCCGTCTTTGTCTCCTGTCCCTCTGCCTCTGACTCTGTCTCTGTCTCCGTTTCTGTCTCTGTCTCTGCCTCTGTCTCTGTCTCTGTCCCTGTCCCTCTCCCTGACCCTGTCGCTGTCTCAGTCTCTGTCTCTGTCTCTGTCTCTGTCTCTGTCCCTGTCATTGTCTCTGTCTGTGCCACTGTCTCTGTATCATTCTCTGTCTCCGTCCTTGTCTCCTTCTTTGTTCCTCCCCCTCTGACACCGTCTTTGTCACGTGCCCCTCTGTCTCTGTCTGTGTCTCTGTCTCTGCCTCTGTCTCTGTCTCTGTCTCTGCCGCTGTCTCCGTCTTTGTCTCTGTATCTGTCTCCGTCTCAGTCTCTGGATCTCTCTCTGGCTCTGTCTCTGAATCTGTCTCTGTCTCTGTCTCTGCCTCTGTCTCCGTCTCTGTCTCCGTTTCCGTCTCTGTCTCCGTCTCTGTCTCTGTCTCTGTCTCTGTCTCTGTCTCTGTCTCTGTCTCTGTCTCTGTTTCTGTCTCTCCCTCTGTCTCTGTCTCTGTCTCTGTCTCTGTCTCAGTCTCTGTCTCAGTCTCTGTCTCTGTCTCGGTCTCTGCCTCTGTCCCTGTCTCTGTCTCTGTCTCTGTCTCTGTCATTGTCTCTGTCTCTGCCACTGTCTCTGTCTCATTCTCTGTCTCCGTCCTTGTCTCCGTCTTTGTTCCTCCCCCTCTGACACCGTCTTTGTCACCTGCCCCTCTGTCTCTGTCTCTGCCGCTATCTCTCCCTCTGTCTCTGTATCTGTCTCTGGATCTGTCTCTGGATCTGTCTCTGTCTCTGTCTCTGTCTCTGTCTCTGTCTCTGTCTCTGTCTCTGCCTCTGTCTCTCTCTCTGCCTCTGTCTCGGTCTCCGTCTCCGTCTCTGTCTCTGTCTGTATCTCTGTCTCTGTCGCTGTCTCTGTCTCTGTCTCTGTCTCTGTCTCTGCCTCTGTCTCTGTCTCTGTCTCTGTCTCTGTCTCCGTCTCTGTCTCTGTCTCTGTCTCTGTCGCTGTCTCAGTCTCTGTCTCTGTCCCTGCCTCTGTCCCTGTCTCTGTCTCTGTCTCTGTCATTATCTCTGTCTCTGCCACTGTCTCTGTCTCAGTCTCCGCCTCCGCCTGTGTCTCTGTCTCTGTCTCAGTCTCCGCCTCCGCCTGTGTCTCTGTCTCCGTCTCTGTCTCTGTCTCTGTCTCTGTCTCTGTCTTTGTTTCTGTCTCGATCTCTATCTCTCTCTCTGCCTCTGTCTCGGTCTCCGTCTCTGTCTCTGTCTCTGTCTCTGTCTCTGTCTCTGTCTCTGTCTCTGTCTCTGTCTCTGTCTCTGTCTCTGTCTCTGTCTCTGTCTCTGTATCTGTCTCTGTCTCTGTCTCTGTCTCTGTGTCTGTCTCTGCCTCTGTCTCTCCCTCTGCCCCTGTCTCGGTCTCCGTCTCCGTCTCTGTCTCTGTCTCTATCTCTGTCTCTGTCTCTGTCTCTGCCACTGTATCTGTCTCTGTCTCAGTCTCCGCCTCCGCCTGTGTCTCCGTCTCCGTCTCTGTCTCTGTCTCTGTCTCTGTCTCTGTCTCTGTCTCTGTCTCTGTCTCTGTCTCTGCCTCTGTCTCTGTCTCTGTCTCTGTCTCTGTCTCTGTCTCTGTCTCTGTCTCTGTCTCTGTCTCTGTCTCTGTCTCTGTCTCTGTCTCTGTCTCTGTCTCTGTCTCTGTCTCTGTCTCTGTCTCTGTCTCTGTCTCTGTCTCTGTCTCCGTCTCTGTCTCAGTCTCAGTCTCTGTCGCAGTCTCTGTCTCCGTCTCGGTCTCTGCCTCTGTCCCTGTCTCTGTCGCTGTCTCTGTCTCTGTCTCTGTCTCCGTTCCTGTCTCTGTCTCTCCCTCTGTCTCTGTCTCTGTCTCCGTTCCTGTCTCTGTCTCTGTCTCTGTCTCTATCTCTGTCTCTGTCTCTGTCTCTGTCTCTGTCTCTGTCTCCGCCTCCGCCTGTGTCTCCGTCTCCGTCTCTGTCTCTGTCTCTGTCTCTGTCTCTGTCTCTGTCTCTGTCTCTGTCTCTGTCTCTGTCTCTGTCTCTGTCTCTGTCTCAGTCTTTGTCGCAGTCTCTGTCTCCGTCTCGGTCTCTGCCTCTGTCCCTGTCTCTGTCGCTGTCTCTGTCTCCGTTCCTGTCTCTGTCTCTCCCTCTGTCTCTCCCTCTGTCTCTGTCTCTGTCTCCGTTCCTGTCTCTGTCTCTGTCTCTGTCTCTGTCTCTGTCTCTGTCTCTGTCATTGTCTCTGTCTCTGCCACTGTCTCTGTCTCATTCTCTGTCTCCTTCCTTGTCTCCGTCTTTGTTCCTCCCCCTCTGACACCGTCTTTGTCACCTGCCCCTCTGTCTCTGTCTCTGCCGCTGTCTCTCCCTCTGTCTCTGTATCTGTCTCTGGATCTGTCTCTGGATCTGTCTCTGTCTCTGTCTCTGTCTCTGTCTCTGTCTCTGTCTCTGCCTCTGTCTCTCTCTCTGCCTCTGTCTCGGTCTCCGTCTCCGTCTCTGTCTCTGTCTCTATCTCTGTCTCTGTCTCTGTCTCTGTCTCTGTCTCTGTCTCTGCCTCTGACTCTGTCTCTGTCTCTGTCTCTGTCTCCGTCTCTGTCTCTGTCTCTGTCTCTGTCGCTGTCTCAGTCTCTGTCTCTGTCCCTGCCCCTGTCCCTGTCTCTGTCTCTGTCTCTGTCATTATCTCTGTCTCTGCCACTGTCTCTGTCTCAGTCTCCGCCTGCGCCTGTGTCTCTGTCTCTGTCTCAGTCTCCGCCTCCGCCTGTGTCTCTGTCTCTGTCTCTGTCTCTGTCTCTGTCTCTGTCTCTGTCTCTGTCTCTGTCTCTGTCTCTGTCTCTGTCTCTGTCCCTGTCCCTCTCCCTGACCCTGTCGCTGTCTCAGTCTCTGTCTCTGTCTCTGTCTCTGTCTCGGTCTCGGTCTCTGTCTCTGTCTCTGTCTCCGTCTCCGTCGCTGGATCTGTCTCTGTCTCTGTCTCTGTCTCTGTCTCTGTCTCTGTCTCTGTCTCTGCCTCTGTCTCTCTCTCTGCCTCTGTCTCGGTCTCCGTCTCCGTCTCTGTCTCTGTCTGTATCTCTGTCTCTGTCGCTGTCTCTGTCTCTGTCTCTGTCTCTGTCTCTGCCTCTGTCTCTGTCTCTGTCTCTGTCTCTGTCTCCGTCTCTGTCTCTGTCTCTGTCTCTGTCGCTGTCTCAGTCTCTGTCTCTGTCCCTGCCTCTGTCCCTGTCTCTGTCTCTGTCTCTGTCATTATCTCTGTCTCTGCCACTGTCTCTGTCTCAGTCTCCGCCTCCGCCTGTGTCTCTGTCTCTGTCTCAGTCTCCGCCTCCGCCTGTGTCTCTGTCTCCGTCTCTGTCTCTGTCTCTGTCTCTGTCTCTGTCTTTGTTTCTGTCTCGATCTCTATCTCTCTCTCTGCCTCTGTCTCGGTCTCCGTCTCTGTCTCTGTCTCTGTCTCTGTCTCTGTCTCTGTCTCTGTCTCTGTCTCTGTCTCTGTCTCTGTCTCTGTCTCTGTCTCTGTCTCTGTCTCTGTATCTGTCTCTGTCTCTGTCTCTGTCTCTGTGTCTGTCTCTGCCTCTGTCTCTCCCTCTGCCCCTGTCTCGGTCTCCGTCTCCGTCTCTGTCTCTGTCTCTATCTCTGTCTCTGTCTCTGTCTCTGCCACTGTATCTGTCTCTGTCTCAGTCTCCGCCTCCGCCTGTGTCTCCGTCTCCGTCTCTGTCTCTGTCTCTGTCTCTGTCTCTGTCTCTGTCTCTGTCTCTGTCTCTGTCTCTGCCTCTGTCTCTGTCTCTGTCTCTGTCTCTGTCTCTGTCTCTGTCTCTGTCTCTGTCTCTGTCTCTGTCTCTGTCTCTGTCTCTGTCTCTGTCTCTGTCTCTGTCTCTGTCTCTGTCTCTGTCTCTGTCTCTGTCTCTGTCTCCGTCTCTGTCTCAGTCTCAGTCTCTGTCGCAGTCTCTGTCTCCGTCTCGGTCTCTGCCTCTGTCCCTGTCTCTGTCGCTGTCTCTGTCTCTGTCTCTGTCTCCGTTCCTGTCTCTGTCTCTCCCTCTGTCTCTGTCTCTGTCTCCGTTCCTGTCTCTGTCTCTGTCTCTGTCTCTATCTCTGTCTCTGTCTCTGTCTCTGTCTCTGTCTCTGTCTCCGCCTCCGCCTGTGTCTCCGTCTCCGTCTCTGTCTCTGTCTCTGTCTCTGTCTCTGTCTCTGTCTCTGTCTCTGTCTCTGTCTCTGTCTCTGTCTCTGTCTCTGTCTCAGTCTTTGTCGCAGTCTCTGTCTCCGTCTCGGTCTCTGCCTCTGTCCCTGTCTCTGTCGCTGTCTCTGTCTCCGTTCCTGTCTCTGTCTCTCCCTCTGTCTCTCCCTCTGTCTCTGTCTCTGTCTCCGTTCCTGTCTCTGTCTCTGTCTCTGTCTCTATCTCTGTCTCTGTCTCTGTCTCTGTCTCTGTCTCTGTCTCTGTCTCTGTCTCTGTCTCTGTCTCTGTCTCTGTCTCTGTCTCTGTCTCTGTGTCTGTCTCTGTCTCTGTCTCTGTCTCTGTCTCTGTCTCGGTCTCTGTCTCTGTCTCTGTCTCCGTCTCCGTCTCTGTCTCTGTCTCTGTCTCTGTCTCCGTCTTTTTCTCCTTCCGTGTCTCCGTCTTTGTCTCCTGTCCCTCTGCCTCTGACTCTGTCTCTGTCTCCGTTTCTGTCTCTGTCTCTGCCTCTGTCTCTGTCTCTGTCCCTGTCCCTCTCCCTGACCCTGTCGCTGTCTCAGTCTCTGTCTCTGTCTCTGTCTCTGTCTCTGTCCCTGTCATTGTCTCTGTCTGTGCCACTGTCTCTGTATCATTCTCTGTCTCCGTCCTTGTCTCCTTCTTTGTTCCTCCCCCTCTGACACCGTCTTTGTCACGTGCCCCTCTGTCTCTGTCTGTGTCTCTGTCTCTGCCTCTGTCTCTCCCTCTGTCTCTGTCTCTGTCTCCGTTCCTGTCTCTGTCTCTGTCTCTGTCTCTATCTCTGTCTCCGTCTTTTTCTCCTTCCGTGTCTCCGTCTTTGTCTCCTGTCCCTCTGCCTCTGACTCTGTCTCTGTCTCCGTTTCTGTCTCTGTCTCTGCCTCTGTCTCTGTCTCTGTCTCTGTCTCTGTCTCTGTCTCTGCCTCTGTCTCTCTCTCTGCCTCTGTCTCGGTCTCCGTCTCCGTCTCTGTCTCTGTCTCTATCTCTGTCTCTGTCTCTGTCTCTGTCTCTGTCTCTGTCTCTGCCTCTGTCTCTGTCTATGTCTCTGTCTCTGTCTCCGTCTCTGTCTCTGTCTCTGTCTCTGTCTCTGTCTCTGTCTCTGTCGCTGTCTCAGTCTCTGTCTCTGTCCCTGCCTCTGTCCCTGTCTCTGTCTCTGTCTCTGTCATTATCTCTGTCTCTGCCACTGTCTCTGTCTCAGTCTCCGCCTCCGCCTGTGTCTCTGTCTCTGTCTCAGTCTCCGCCTCCGCCTGTGTCCCTGTCTCTGTCTCCGTCTCTGTCTCTGTCTCTGCCTCTGTCTCTGTCTCTGTCTCTGTCTCTGTCTCTGTCTCTGTCTCTGTCTCTGTCTCTGTCTCTGTCTCTGTCTCTGTCTCTGTCTCTGTCCCTGTCCCTGTCCCTGTCTCTGTCTCTGTCTCTGTCTCTGTCTCTGTCTCTGTCTCTGTCTCTGTCTCTGTCTCTGTCTCTGTCTCTGTCTCTGTCTCTGTCTCTGTCTCTGTCTCTGTCTCTGTCTCTGTCTCAGTCTCTGTCTCAGTCTCTGTCTCTGTCTCGGTCTCTGCCTCTGTCCCTGTCTCTGTCTCTGTCTCTGTCTCTGTCTATGTCTCTGTCATTGTCTCTGTCTCTGCCACTGTCTCTGTCTCATTCTCTGTCTCCGTCCTTGTCTCCGTCTTTGTTCCTCCCCCTCTGACACCGTCTTTGTCACCTGCCCCTCTGTCTCTGTGTCTGCCGCTGTCTCTCCCTCTGTCTCTGTATCTGTATCTGTCTCTGGATCTGTCTCTGTCTCTGTCTCTGTCTCTGTCTCTGTCTCTGCCTCTGTCTCTCTCTCTGCCTCTGTCTCGGTCTCCGTCTCCGTCTCTGTCTCTGTCTCTATCTCTGTCTCTGTCTCTGTCTCTGTCACTGTCGCTGTCTCTGTCTCTGTCTCTGTCTCCGTTCCTGTCTCTGTCTCTGTCTCTGTCTGTGTCTCTGTCTCTGTCTCTGTCTCTGTCTCTGTCTCTGTCTCTGTCCCTGTCTCTGTCCCTGTCTCTGTCTCTGTCTCTGTCTCTGTCTCTGTCTCTGTCTCTGTCTCTGTCTCTGTCTCTGTCTCTGTCTCTGTCTCTGTCTCTGTCTCTGTCTCTGTCTCTGTCTCTGTCTCTGTCTCTGTCTCTGTCTCTGTCTCTGTTTCTGTCTCTGTCTCTGTCTCTGTCTCTGTCTCTGTCTCTGTCTCTGTCTTTGTCTCTGTCTCGATCTCTATCTCTCTCTCTGCCTCTGTCTCTGTCTCGGTCTCCGTCTCCGTCTCTGTCTCTGTCTCTGTCTCTGTCTCTCTCTCTGTCTCTGTCTCTGTCTCTGTCTCTGTCTCTGTCTCTGTCTCTGTCTCTGTCTCTGTCTCTGTCTCTGTCTCTGTCTCTGTCTCTGTCTCTGTCTCTGTCTCTGTCTCTGTCTCTGTCTCTGTCTCTGTCCCTGTCCCTCTCCCTGACCCTGTCGCTGTCTCAGTCTCTGTCTCTGTCTCTGTCTCTGTCTCGGTCTCGGTCTCTGTCTCTGTCTCTGTCTCCGTCTCCGTCTCTGTCTCTGTCTCTGTCTCTGTCTCTGTCTCCGTCTTTTTCTCCTTCCGTGTCTCCGTCTTTGTCTCCTGTCCCTCTGCCTCTGACTCTGTCTCTGTCTCCGTTTCTGTCTCTGTCTCTGCCTCTGTCTCTGTCTCTGTCCCTGTCCCTCTCTCTGACCCTGTCGCTGTCTCAGTCTCTGTCTCTGTCTCTGTCTCTGTCTCTGTCCCTGTCATTGTCTCTGTCTGTGCCACTGTCTCTGTATCATTCTCTGTCTCCGTCCTTGTCTCCTTCTTTGTTCCTCCCCCTCTGACACCGTCTTTGTCACGTGCCCCTCTGTCTCTGTCTGTGTCTCTGTCTCTGCCTCTGTCTCTGTCTCTGTCTCTGCCGCTGTCTCCGTCTTTGTCTCTGTCTCTGTCTATGTCTCTGTCTCTGTCTCTGTCTCGGTCTCGGTCTCTGTCTCTGTCTCTGTCTCCGTCTCCGTCTCTGTCTCTGTCTCTATCTCTGTCTCCGTCTTTTTCTCCTTCCGTGTCTCCGTGTTTGTCTCCTGTCCCTCTGCCTCTGACTCTGTCTCTGTCTCCGTTTCTGTCTCCGTCTCTGCCTCTGTCTCTGTCTCTGTCCCTGTCCCTCTCCCTGACCCTGTCGCTGTCTCAGTCTCTGTCTCTGTCTCTGTCTCTGTCTCTGTCCCTGTCATTGTCTCTGTCTGTGCCACTGTCTCTGTATCATTCTCTGTCTCCGTCCTTGTCTCCTTCTTTGTTCCTCCCCCTCTGACACCGTCTTTGTCACGTGCCCCTCTGTCTCTGTCTGTGCCTCTGTCTCTGCCTCTGTCTCTGTTTCTGTCTCTGCCGCTGTCTCCGTCTTTTTCTCTGTATCTGTCTCCGTCTCAGTCTCTGGATCTCTCTCTGGCTCTGTCTCTGACTCTGTCTCTGTCTCTGTCTCTGCCTCTGTCTCCGTCTCTGTCTCCGTTTCCGTCTCTGTCTCCGTCTCTGTCTCTGTCTCTGTCTCTGTCTCTGTCTCTGTCTCTGTCTCTGTCTCTGTCTCTGTCTCTCCCTCTGTCTCTGTCTCTGTCTCTGTCTCTGTCTCAGTCTCTGTCTCAGTCTCTGTCTCTGTCTCGGTCTCTGCCTCTGTCCCTGTCTCTGTCTCTGTCTCTGTCTCTGTCATTGTCTCTGTCTCTGCCACTGTCTCTGTCTCATTCTCTGTCTCCTTCCTTGTCTCCGTCTTTGTTCCTCCCCCTCTGACACCGTCTTTGTCACCTGCCCCTCTGTCTCTGTCTCTGCCGCTGTCTCTCCCTCTGTCTCTGTATCTGTCTCTGGATCTGTCTCTGGATCTGTCTCTGTCTCTGTCTCTGTCTCTGTCTCTGTCTCTGTCTCTGCCTCTGTCTCTCTCTCTGCCTCTGTCTCGGTCTCCGTCTCCGTCTCTGTCTCTGTCTCTATCTCTGTCTCTGTCTCTGTCTCTGTCTCTGTCTCTGTCTCTGCCTCTGACTCTGTCTCTGTCTCTGTCTCTGTCTCCGTCTCTGTCTCTGTCTCTGTCTCTGTCGCTGTCTCAGTCTCTGTCTCTGTCCCTGCCCCTGTCCCTGTCTCTGTCTCTGTCTCTGTCATTATCTCTGTCTCTGCCACTGTCTCTGTCTCAGTCTCCGCCTGCGCCTGTGTCTCTGTCTCTGTCTCAGTCTCCGCCTCCGCCTGTGTCTCTGTCTCTGTCTCTGTCTCTGTCTCTGTCTCTGTCTCTGCCTCTGTCTCTGTCTCTGTCTCCGTCCCTGTCTCCGTCTCTGTCTCTGTCTCTGTCTCTGTCTCTGTCTCTGTCTCTGTCTCTGTCTCTGTCTCTGTCTCTGTCTCTGTCTCTGTCTCTGTCTCTGTCTCTGTCTCTGTTTCTGTCTCTGTCTCTGTCTCTGTCTCTGTCTCTGTCTCTGTCTCTGTCTCTGTCTCTGTCTTTGTCTCTGTCTCGATCTCTATCTCTCTCTCTGCCTCTGTCTCGGTCTCCGTCTCCGTCTCTGTCTCTGTCTCTGTCTCTGTCTCTGTTTCTGTCTCTGTCTCTGTCTCTGTCTATGTCTCTGTCTCTGTCTCTGTCTCGGTCTCGGTCTCTCTCTCTGTCTCTGTCTCCGTCTCCGTCTCTGTCTCTGTCTCTGTCTCTGTCTCCGTCTTTTTCTCCTTCCGTGTCTCCGTCTTTGTCTCCTGTCCCTCTGCCTCTGACTCTGTCTCTGTCTCCGTTTCTGTCTCTGTCTCTGCCTCTGTCTCTGTCTCTGTCCCTGTCCCTCTCCCTGACCCTGTCGCTGTCTCAGTCTCTGTCTCTGTCTCTGTCTCTGTCTCTGTCCCTGTCATTGTCTCTGTCTGTGCCACTGTCTCTGTATCATTCTCTGTCTCCGTCCTTGTCTCCTTCTTTGTTCCTCCCCCTCTGACACCGTCTTTGTCACGTGCCCCTCTGTCTCTGTCTGTGTCTCTGTCTCTGCCTCTGTCTCTGTCTCTGTCTCTGCCGCTGTCTCCGTCTTTGTCTCTGTCTCTGTCTATGTCTCTGTCTCTGTCTCTGTCTCGGTCTCGGTCTCTGTCTCTGTCTCTGTCTCCGTCTCCGTCTCTGTCTCTGTCTCTATCTCTGTCTCCGTCTTTTTCTCCTTCCGTGTCTCCGTGTTTGTCTCCTGTCCCTCTGCCTCTGACTCTGTCTCTGTCTCCGTTTCTGTCTCCGTCTCTGCCTCTGTCTCTGTCTCTGTCCCTGTCCCTCTCCCTGACCCTGTCGCTGTCTCAGTCTCTGTCTCTGTCTCTGTCTCTGTCTCTGTCCCTGTCATTGTCTCTGTCTGTGCCACTGTCTCTGTATCATTCTCTGTCTCCGTCCTTGTCTCCTTCTTTGTTCCTCCCCCTCTGACACCGTCTTTGTCACGTGCCCCTCTGTCTCTGTCTGTGTCTCTGTCTCTGCCTCTGTCTCTGTTTCTGTCTCTGCCGCTGTCTCCGTCTTTTTCTCTGTATCTGTCTCCGTCTCAGTCTCTGGATCTCTCTCTGGCTCTGTCTCTGACTCTGTCTCTGTCTCTGTCTCTGCCTCTGTCTCCGTCTCTGTCTCCGTTTCCGTCTCTGTCTCCGTCTCTGTCTCTGTCTCTGTCTCTGTCTCTGTCTCTGTCTCTGTCTCTGTCTCTGTCTCTGTCTCTCCCTCTGTCTCTGTCTCTGTCTCTGTCTCTGTCTCAGTCTCTGTCTCAGTCTCTGTCCCTGTCTCGGTCTCTGCCTCTGTCCCTGTCTCTGTCTCTGTCTCTGTCTCTGTCATTGTCTCTGTCTCTGCCACTGTCTCTGTCTCATTCTCTGTCTCCTTCCTTGTCTCCGTCTTTGTTCCTCCCCCTCTGACACCGTCTTTGTCACCTGCCCCTCTGTCTCTGTCTCTGCCGCTGTCTCTCCCTCTGTCTCTGTATCTGTCTCTGGATCTGTCTCTGGATCTGTCTCTGTCTCTGTCTCTGTCTCTGTCTCTGTCTCTGTCTCTGCCTCTGTCTCTCTCTCTGCCTCTGTCTCGGTCTCCGTCTCCGTCTCTGTCTCCGTCTCTGTCTCTGTCTCTGTCTCTGTCGCTGTCTCAGTCTCTGTCTCTGTCCCTGCCTCTGTCCCTGTCTCTGTCTCTGTCTCTGTCATTATCTCTGTCTCTGCCACTGTCTCTGTCTCAGTCTCCGCCTGCGCCTGTGTCTCTGTCTCTGTCTCAGTCTCCGCCTCCGCCTGTGTCTCTGTCTCTGTCTCTGTCTCTGTCTCTGTCTCTGCCTCTGTCTCTGTCTCTGTCTCCGTCCCTGTCTCCGTCTCTGTCTCTGTCTCTGTCTCTGTCTCTGTCTCTGTCTCTGTCTCTGTCTCTGTCTCTGTCTCTGTCTCTGTCTCTGTCTCTGTCTCTGTCTCTGTCTCTGTTTCTGTCTCTGTCTCTGTCTCTGTCTCTGTCTCTGTCTCTGTCTCTGTCTCTGTCTTTGTCTCTGTCTCGATCTCTATCTCTCTCTCTGCCTCTGTCTCGGTCTCCGTCTCCGTCTCTGTCTCTGTCTCTGTCTCTGTCTCTGTCTCTCTCTCTGTCTCTGTCTCTGTCTCTGTCTCTGTCTCTGTCTCTGTCTCTGTCTCTGTCTCTGCCTCTGTCTCTGTCTCTGTCTCTGTCTCTGTCTCTGTCTCTGTCTCTGTCTCTGTCTCTGTCTCTGTCTCTGTCTCTGTCTCTGTCTCTGTCTCTGTTTCTGTCTCTGTCTCTGTCTCTGTCTATGTCTCTGTCTCTGTCTCTGTCTCGGTCTCGGTCTCTCTCTCTGTCTCTGTCTCCGTCTCCGTCTCTGTCTCTGTCTCTGTCTCTGTCTCCGTCTTTTTCTCCTTCCGTGTCTCCGTCTTTGTCTCCTGTCCCTCTGCCTCTGACTCTGTCTCTGTCTCCGTTTCTGTCTCTGTCTCTGCCTCTGTCTCTGTCTCTGTCCCTGTCCCTCTCCCTGACCCTGTCGCTGTCTCAGTCTCTGTCTCTGTCTCTGTCTCTGTCTCTGTCTCTGTCCCTGTCATTGTCTCTGTCTGTGCCACTGTCTCTGTATCATTCTCTGTCTCCGTCCTTGTCTCCTTCTTTGTTCCTCCCCCTCTGACACCGTCTTTGTCACGTGCCCCTCTGTCTCTGTCTGTGTCTCTGTCTCTGCCTCTGTCTCTGTCTCTGTCTCTGCCGCTGTCTCCGTCTTTGTCTCTGTCTCTGTCTATGTCTCTGTCTCTGTCTCTGTCTCGGTCTCGGTCTCTGTCTCTGTCTCTGTCTCTGTCTCTGTCCCTGTCATTGTCTCTGTCTGTGCCACTGTCTCTGTATCATTCTCTGTCTCCGTCCTTGTCTCCTTCTTTGTTCCTCCCCCTCTGACACCGTCTTTGTCACGTGCCCCTCTGTCTCTGTCTGTGTCTCTGTCTCTGCCTCTGTCTCTGTCTCTGTCTCTGCCGCTGTCTCCGTCTTTGTCTCTGTCTCTGTCTATGTCTCTGTCTCTGTCTCTGTCTCGGTCTCGGTCTCTGTCTCTGTCTCTGTCTCCGTCTCCGTCTCTGTCTCTGTCTCTATCTCTGTCTCCGTCTTTTTCTCCTTCCGTGTCTCCGTCTTTGTCTCCTGTCCCTCTGCCTCTGACTCTGTCTCTGTCTCCGTTTCTGTCTCTGTCTCTGCCTCTGTCTCTGTCTCTGTCTCTGTCTCTGTCTCTGTCTCTGCCTCTGTCTCTCTCTCTGCCTCTGTCTCGGTCTCCGTCTCCGTCTCTGTCTCTGTCTCTATCTCTGTCTCTGTCTCTGTCTCTGTCTCTGTCTCTGTCTCTGCCTCTGTCTCTGTCTATGTCTCTGTCTCTGTCTCCGTCTCTGTCTCTGTCTCTGTCTCTGTCTCTGTCTCTGTCTCTGTCGCTGTCTCAGTCTCTGTCTCTGTCCCTGCCTCTGTCCCTGTCTCTGTCTCTGTCTCTGTCATTATCTCTGTCTCTGCCACTGTCTCTGTCTCAGTCTCCGCCTCCGCCTGTGTCTCTGTCTCTGTCTCAGTCTCCGCCTCCGCCTGTGTCCCTGTCTCTGTCTCCGTCTCTGTCTCTGTCTCTGCCTCTGTCTCTGTCTCTGTCTCTGTCTCTGTCTCTGTCTCTGTCTCTGTCTCTGTCTCTGTCTCTGTCTCTGTCTCTGTCTCTGTCTCTGTCCCTGTCCCTGTCCCTGTCTCTGTCTCTGTCTCTGTCTCTGTCTCTGTCTCTGTCTCTGTCTCTGTCTCTGTCTCTGTCTCTGTCTCTGTCTCTGTCTCTGTCTCTGTCTCTGTCTCTGTCTCTGTCTCTGTCTCAGTCTCTGTCTCAGTCTCTGTCTCTGTCTCGGTCTCTGCCTCTGTCCCTGTCTCTGTCTCTGTCTCTGTCTCTGTCTATGTCTCTGTCATTGTCTCTGTCTCTGCCACTGTCTCTGTCTCATTCTCTGTCTCCGTCCTTGTCTCCGTCTTTGTTCCTCCCCCTCTGACACCGTCTTTGTCACCTGCCCCTCTGTCTCTGTGTCTGCCGCTGTCTCTCCCTCTGTCTCTGTATCTGTATCTGTCTCTGGATCTGTCTCTGTCTCTGTCTCTGTCTCTGTCTCTGTCTCTGCCTCTGTCTCTCTCTCTGCCTCTGTCTCGGTCTCCGTCTCCGTCTCTGTCTCTGTCTCTATCTCTGTCTCTGTCTCTGTCTCTGTCACTGTCGCTGTCTCTGTCTCTGTCTCTGTCTCCGTTCCTGTCTCTGTCTCTGTCTCTGTCTGTGTCTCTGTCTCTGTCTCTGTCTCTGTCTCTGTCTCTGTCTCTGTCTCTGTCCCTGTCTCTGTCCCTGTCTCTGTCTCTGTCTCTGTCTCTGTCTCTGTCTCTGTCTCTGTCTCTGTCTCTGTCTCTGTCTCTGTCTCTGTCTCTGTCTCTGTCTCTGTCTCTGTCTCTGTCTCTGTCTCTGTCTCTGTCTCTGTCTCTGTCTCTGTCTCTGTCTCTGTTTCTGTCTCTGTCTCTGTCTCTGTCTCTGTCTCTGTCTCTGTCTCTGTCTCTGTCTTTGTCTCTGTCTCGATCTCTATCTCTCTCTCTGCCTCTGTCTCTGTCTCGGTCTCCGTCTCCGTCTCTGTCTCTGTCTCTGTCTCTGTCTCTCTCTCTGTCTCTGTCTCTGTCTCTGTCTCTGTCTCTGTCTCTGTCTCTGTCTCTGTCTCTGTCTCTGTCTCTGTCTCTGTCTCTGTCTCTGTCTCTGTCTCTGTCTCTGTCTCTGTCTCTGTCTCTGTCTCTGTCTCTGTCTCTGTCCCTGTCCCTCTCCCTGACCCTGTCGCTGTCTCAGTCTCTGTCTCTGTCTCTGTCTCTGTCTCGGTCTCGGTCTCTGTCTCTGTCTCTGTCTCCGTCTCCGTCTCTGTCTCTGTCTCTGTCTCTGTCTCTGTCTCCGTCTTTTTCTCCTTCCGTGTCTCCGTCTTTGTCTCCTGTCCCTCTGCCTCTGACTCTGTCTCTGTCTCCGTTTCTGTCTCTGTCTCTGCCTCTGTCTCTGTCTCTGTCCCTGTCCCTCTCTCTGACCCTGTCGCTGTCTCAGTCTCTGTCTCTGTCTCTGTCTCTGTCTCTGTCCCTGTCATTGTCTCTGTCTGTGCCACTGTCTCTGTATCATTCTCTGTCTCCGTCCTTGTCTCCTTCTTTGTTCCTCCCCCTCTGACACCGTCTTTGTCACGTGCCCCTCTGTCTCTGTCTGTGTCTCTGTCTCTGCCTCTGTCTCTGTCTCTGTCTCTGCCGCTGTCTCCGTCTTTGTCTCTGTCTCTGTCTATGTCTCTGTCTCTGTCTCTGTCTCGGTCTCGGTCTCTGTCTCTGTCTCTGTCTCTGTCTCCGTCTCCGTCTCTGTCTCTGTCTCTATCTCTGTCTCCGTCTTTTTCTCCTTCCGTGTCTCCGTGTTTGTCTCCTGTCCCTCTGCCTCTGACTCTGTCTCTGTCTCCGTTTCTGTCTCCGTCTCTGCCTCTGTCTCTGTCTCTGTCCCTGTCCCTCTCCCTGACCCTGTCGCTGTCTCAGTCTCTGTCTCTGTCTCTGTCTCTGTCTCTGTCCCTGTCATTGTCTCTGTCTGTGCCACTGTCTCTGTATCATTCTCTGTCTCCGTCCTTGTCTCCTTCTTTGTTCCTCCCCCTCTGACACCGTCTTTGTCACGTGCCCCTCTGTCTCTGTCTGTGTCTCTGTCTCTGCCTCTGTCTCTGTTTCTGTCTCTGCCGCTGTCTCCGTCTTTTTCTCTGTATCTGTCTCCGTCTCAGTCTCTGGATCTCTCTCTGGCTCTGTCTCTGACTCTGTCTCTGTCTCTGTCTCTGCCTCTGTCTCCGTCTCTGTCTCCGTTTCCGTCTCTGTCTCCGTCTCTGTCTCTGTCTCTGTCTCTGTCTCTGTCTCTGTCTCTGTCTCTGTCTCTGTCTCTGTCTCTCCCTCTGTCTCTGTCTCTGTCTCTGTCTCTGTCTCAGTCTCTGTCTCAGTCTCTGTCTCTGTCTCGGTCTCTGCCTCTGTCCCTGTCTCTGTCTCTGTCTCTGTCTCTGTCATTGTCTCTGTCTCTGCCACTGTCTCTGTCTCATTCTCTGTCTCCTTCCTTGTCTCCGTCTTTGTTCCTCCCCCTCTGACACCGTCTTTGTCACCTGCCCCTCTGTCTCTGTCTCTGCCGCTGTCTCTCCCTCTGTCTCTGTATCTGTCTCTGGATCTGTCTCTGGATCTGTCTCTGTCTCTGTCTCTGTCTCTGTCTCTGTCTCTGTCTCTGCCTCTGTCTCTCTCTCTGCCTCTGTCTCGGTCTCCGTCTCCGTCTCTGTCTCTGTCTCTATCTCTGTCTCTGTCTCTGTCTCTGTCTCTGTCTCTGTCTCTGCCTCTGACTCTGTCTCTGTCTCTGTCTCTGTCTCCGTCTCTGTCTCTGTCTCTGTCTCTGTCGCTGTCTCAGTCTCTGTCTCTGTCCCTGCCCCTGTCCCTGTCTCTGTCTCTGTCTCTGTCATTATCTCTGTCTCTGCCACTGTCTCTGTCTCAGTCTCCGCCTGCGCCTGTGTCTCTGTCTCTGTCTCAGTCTCCGCCTCCGCCTGTGTCTCTGTCTCTGTCTCTGTCTCTGTCTCTGTCTCTGTCTCTGCCTCTGTCTCTGTCTCTGTCTCCGTCCCTGTCTCCGTCTCTGTCTCTGTCTCTGTCTCTGTCTCTGTCTCTGTCTCTGTCTTTGTCTCTGTCTCTGTCTCTGTCTCTGTCTCTGTCTCTGTCTCTGTCTCTGTTTCTGTCTCTGTCTCTGTCTCTGTCTCTGTCTCTGTCTCTGTCTCTGTCTCTGTCTCTGTCTTTGTCTCTGTCTCGATCTCTATCTCTCTCTCTGCCTCTGTCTCGGTCTCCGTCTCCGTCTCTGTCTCTGTCTCTGTCTCTGTCTCTGTTTCTGTCTCTGTCTCTGTCTCTGTCTCTGTCTATGTCTCTGTCTCTGTCTCTGTCTCGGTCTCGGTCTCTCTCTCTGTCTCTGTCTCCGTCTCCGTCTCTGTCTCTGTCTCTGTCTCTGTCTCCGTCTTTTTCTCCTTCCGTGTCTCCGTCTTTGTCTCCTGTCCCTCTGCCTCTGACTCTGTCTCTGTCTCCGTTTCTGTCTCTGTCTCTGCCTCTGTCTCTGTCTCTGTCCCTGTCCCTCTCCCTGACCCTGTCGCTGTCTCAGTCTCTGTCTCTGTCTCTGTCTCTGTCTCTGTCCCTGTCATTGTCTCTGTCTGTGCCACTGTCTCTGTATCATTCTCTGTCTCCGTCCTTGTCTCCTTCTTTGTTCCTCCCCCTCTGACACCGTCTTTGTCACGTGCCCCTCTGTCTCTGTCTGTGTCTCTGTCTCTGCCTCTGTCTCTGTCTCTGTCTCTGCCGCTGTCTCCGTCTTTGTCTCTGTCTCTGTCTATGTCTCTGTCTCTGTCTCTGTCTCGGTCTCGGTCTCTGTCTCTGTCTCTGTCTCCGTCTCCGTCTCTGTCTCTGTCTCTATCTCTGTCTCCGTCTTTTTCTCCTTCCGTGTCTCCGTGTTTGTCTCCTGTCCCTCTGCCTCTGACTCTGTCTCTGTCTCCGTTTCTGTCTCCGTCTCTGCCTCTGTCTCTGTCTCTGTCCCTGTCCCTCTCCCTGACCCTGTCGCTGTCTCAGTCTCTGTCTCTGTCTCTGTCTCTGTCTCTGTCCCTGTCATTGTCTCTGTCTGTGCCACTGTCTCTGTATCATTCTCTGTCTCCGTCCTTGTCTCCTTCTTTGTTCCTCCCCCTCTGACACCGTCTTTGTCACGTGCCCCTCTGTCTCTGTCTGTGTCTCTGTCTCTGCCTCTGTCTCTGTTTCTGTCTCTGCCGCTGTCTCCGTCTTTTTCTCTGTATCTGTCTCCGTCTCAGTCTCTGGATCTCTCTCTGGCTCTGTCTCTGACTCTGTCTCTGTCTCTGTCTCTGCCTCTGTCTCCGTCTCTGTCTCCGTTTCCGTCTCTGTCTCCGTCTCTGTCTCTGTCTCTGTCTCTGTCTCTGTCTCTGTCTCTGTCTCTGTCTCTGTCTCTGTCTCTCCCTCTGTCTCTGTCTCTGTCTCTGTCTCTGTCTCAGTCTCTGTCTCAGTCTCTGTCCCTGTCTCGGTCTCTGCCTCTGTCCCTGTCTCTGTCTCTGTCTCTGTCTCTGTCATTGTCTCTGTCTCTGCCACTGTCTCTGTCTCATTCTCTGTCTCCTTCCTTGTCTCCGTCTTTGTTCCTCCCCCTCTGACACCGTCTTTGTCACCTGCCCCTCTGTCTCTGTCTCTGCCGCTGTCTCTCCCTCTGTCTCTGTATCTGTCTCTGGATCTGTCTCTGTCTCTGTCTCTGTCTCTGTCTCTGTCTCTGTCTCTGCCTCTGTCTCTCTCTCTGCCTCTGTCTCGGTCTCCGTCTCCGTCTCTGTCTCTGTCTCTATCTCTGTCTCTGTCTCTGTCTCTGTCTCTGTCTCTGTCTCTGCCTCTGACTCTGTCTCTGTCTCTGTCTCTGTCTCCGTCTCTGTCTCTGTCTCTGTCTCTGTCGCTGTCTCAGTCTCTGTCTCTGTCCCTGCCTCTGTCCCTGTCTCTGTCTCTGTCTCTGTCATTATCTCTGTCTCTGCCACTGTCTCTGTCTCAGTCTCCGCCTGCGCCTGTGTCTCTGTCTCTGTCTCAGTCTCCGCCTCCGCCTGTGTCTCTGTCTCTGTCTCTGTCTCTGTCTCTGTCTCTGCCTCTGTCTCTGTCTCTGTCTCCGTCCCTGTCTCCGTCTCTGTCTCTGTCTCTGTCTCTGTCTCTGTCTCTGTCTCTGTCTCTGTCTCTGTCTCTGTCTCTGTCTCTGTCTCTGTCTCTGTCTCTGTTTCTGTCTCTGTCTCTGTCTCTGTCTCTGTCTCTGTCTCTGTCTCTGTCTCTGTCTTTGTCTCTGTCTCGATCTCTATCTCTCTCTCTGCCTCTGTCTCGGTCTCCGTCTCCGTCTCTGTCTCTGTCTCTGTCTCTGTCTCTGTCTCTCTCTCTGTCTCTGTCTCTGTCTCTGTCTCTGTCTCTGTCTCTGTCTCTGTCTCTGTCTCTGCCTCTGTCTCTGTCTCTGTCTCTGTCTCTGTCTCTGTCTCTGTCTCTGTCTCTGTCTCTGTCTCTGTCTCTGTCTCTGTCTCTGTCTCTGTCTCTGTTTCTGTCTCTGTCTCTGTCTCTGTCTATGTCTCTGTCTCTGTCTCTGTCTCGGTCTCGGTCTCTCTCTCTGTCTCTGTCTCCGTCTCCGTCTCTGTCTCTGTCTCTGTCTCTGTCTCCGTCTTTTTCTCCTTCCGTGTCTCCGTCTTTGTCTCCTGTCCCTCTGCCTCTGACTCTGTCTCTGTCTCCGTTTCTGTCTCTGTCTCTGCCTCTGTCTCTGTCTCTGTCCCTGTCCCTCTCCCTGACCCTGTCGCTGTCTCAGTCTCTGTCTCTGTCTCTGTCTCTGTCTCTGTCTCTGTCCCTGTCATTGTCTCTGTCTGTGCCACTGTCTCTGTATCATTCTCTGTCTCCGTCCTTGTCTCCTTCTTTGTTCCTCCCCCTCTGACACCGTCTTTGTCACGTGCCCCTCTGTCTCTGTCTGTGTCTCTGTCTCTGCCTCTGTCTCTGTCTCTGTCTCTGCCGCTGTCTCCGTCTTTGTCTCTGTCTCTGTCTATGTCTCTGTCTCTGTCTCTGTCTCGGTCTCGGTCTCTGTCTCTGTCTCTGTCTCTGTCTCTGTCTCCGTCTCCGTCTCTGTCTCTGTCTCTATCTCTGTCTCCGTCTTTTTCTCCTTCCGTGTCTCCGTCTTTGTCTCCTGTCCCTCTGCCTCTGACTCTGTCTCTGTCTCCGTTTCTGTCTCTGTCTCTGCCTCTGTCTCTGTCTCTGTCCCTGTCCCTCTCCCTGACCCTGTCGCTGTCTCAGTCTCTGTCTCTGTCTCTGTCTCTGTCTCTGTCCCTGTCATTGTCTCTGTCTGTGCCACTGTCTCTGTATCATTCTCTGTCTCCGTCCTTGTCTCCTTCTTTGTTCCTCCCCCTCTGACACCGTCTTTGTCACGTGCCCCTCTGTCTCTGTCTGTGTCTCTGTCTCTGCCTCTGTCTCTGTCTCTGTCTCTGCCGCTGTCTCCATCTTTGTCTCTGAATCTGTCTCCGTCTCAGTCTCTGGATCTCTCTCTGGCTCTGTCTCTGACTCTGTCTCTGTCTCTGTCTCTGCCTCTGTCTCCGTCTCTGTCTCCGTTTCCGTCTCTGTCTCCGTCTCTGTCTCTGTCGCTGTCTCTGTCTCTGTCTCTGTCTCTGTCTCTGTCTCTGTCTCTGTCTCTGTCTCTGTCTCTGTCTCTGTCTCTGTCGCTCCCTCTGTCTCTGTCTCTGTCTCTGTCTCTGTCTCTGTCTCTGTCTCTGTCTCTGTCTCTGTCTCTGTCTCTGTCTCTGTCTCTGTCTCCGTCTCTGTCTCTGTCTCTGTCATTGTCTCTGTCTCTGCCACTGTCTCTGTCTCTGTCTCAGTCTCCGCCTCCGCCTGTGTCTCCGTCTCCGTCTCTGTCTCTGTCTCTGTCTCTGTCTCTGTCTCTGTCTCTGTCTTTGTCTCTGTCTCGATCTCTATCTCTCTCTCTGCCTCTGTCTCGGTCTCCGTCTCCGTCTCTGTCTCTGTCTCTGTCTCTGTCTCTGTCTCTCTCTCTGTCTCTGTCTCTGTCTCTGTCTCTGTCTCTGTCTCTGTCTCTGTCTCTGTCTCTGTCTCTGTCTCTGCCTCTGTCTCTGTCCCTGTCTCTGTCTCTGTCTCTGTCTCTGTCTCTGTCTCTGTCTCTGTCTCTGTCTCTGTCTCTGTCTCTGTCTCTGTCTCTGTCTCTGTTTCTGTCTCTGTCTCTGTCTCTGTCTATGTCTCTGTCTCTGTCTCTGTCTCGGTCTCGGTCTCTCTCTCTGTCTCTGTCTCCGTCTCCGTCTCTGTCTCTGTCTCTGTCTCTGTCTCCGTCTTTTTCTCCTTCCGTGTCTCCGTCTTTGTCTCCTGTCCCTCTGCCTCTGACTCTGTCTCTGTCTCCGTTTCTGTCTCTGTCTCTGCCTCTGTCTCTGTCTCTGTCCCTGTCCCTCTCCCTGACCCTGTCGCTGTCTCAGTCTCTGTCTCTGTCTCTGTCTCTGTCTCTGTCTCTGTCCCTGTCATTGTCTCTGTCTGTGCCACTGTCTCTGTATCATTCTCTGTCTCCGTCCTTGTCTCCTTCTTTGTTCCTCCCCCTCTGACACCGTCTTTGTCACGTGCCCCTCTGTCTCTGTCTGTGTCTCTGTCTCTGCCTCTGTCTCTGTCTCTGTCTCTGCCGCTGTCTCCGTCTTTGTCTCTGTCTCTGTCTATGTCTCTGTCTCTGTCTCTGTCTCGGTCTCGGTCTCTGTCTCTGTCTCTGTCTCTGTCTCTGTCTCCGTCTCCGTCTCTGTCTCTGTCTCTATCTCTGTCTCCGTCTTTTTCTCCTTCCGTGTCTCCGTCTTTGTCTCCTGTCCCTCTGCCTCTGTCTCTGTCTCTGTCTCCGTCTCTGTCTCTGTCTCTGTCATTGTCTCTGTCTCTGCCACTGTCTCTGTCTCTGTCTCAGTCTCCGCCTCCGCCTGTGTCTCCGTCTCCGTCTCTGTCTCTGTCTCTGTCTCTGTCTCTGTCTCTGTCTCTGTCTCTGTCATTGTCTCTGTCTCTGCCACTGTCTCTGTCTCATTCTCTGTCTCCGTCCTTGTCTCCGTCTTTGTTCCACCCCCTCTGACACCGTCGCTGTCACCTGACCCACTGTCTCTGTCTGTGTCTCTGTCTCTGCCTCTGTCTCTGTCTCTGTCTCTGTCTCTGCCGCTGTCTCTCCGTCTGTCTCTGTATCTGTCTCCGTCTCTGTCTCTGGATCTCCCTCTGGCTCTGTCTCTGACTCTGTCTCTGTCTCCGTTTCTGTCTCTGTCGCTGTCGCTGTCTCTGTCTCTGTCTCTGTCTCTGTCTCTGTCTCCGTCTCTGTCTTTGTCTCTGTCTCGATCTCTATCTCTGTCGCTGTCTCAGTCTCTGTCTCTGTCCCTGCCTCTGTCTCAGCCACTGTCTCTGTCTCAGTCTCCGCCTCCGCCTGTGTCTCTGTCTCTGTCTCTGTCTCTATCTCTGTCTCTGTCTCTGTCTCAGTCTCTGTCTCAGTCTCAGTCTCTGTCTCTGTCTCGGTCTCGGTCTCTGCCTCTGTCCCTGTCTCTGTCTCTGTCTCTGTCTCTGTCTCTGTCTCTGTTATTGTCTCTGTCTCTGCCACTGTCTCTGTCTCATTCTCTGTCTCCGTCCTTGTCTCCGTCTTTGTTCCTACCCCTCTGACACCGTCTTTGTCACCTGCCCCTCTGTCTCTGTCTCTGCCGCTGTCTCTGTCTCTGTCTCTGTCTCTGTCTCTGCCTCTGTCTCTGTCTCAGTCTCTGTCTCAGTCTCTGTCTCTGTCTCGGTCTCTGCCTCTGTCCCTGTTTCTGTCTCTGTCTCTGTCTCTGTCATTGTCTCTGTCTCTGCCACTGTCTCTGTCTCATTCTCTGTCTCCGTCCTTGTCTCCGTCTTTGTTCCTCCCCCTCTGACACCGTCTTTGTCACCTGCCCCTCTGTCTCTGTCTCCGCCGCTGCCTCTCCCTCTGTCTTTGTATCTGTCTCTGGATCTGTCTCTGTCTCTGTCTCTGTCTCTGCCTCTGTCTCTCTCTCTGCCTCTGTCTCGGTCTCCGTCTCCGTCTCTGTCTCTGTCTCTATCTCTGTCTCTGTCTCTGTCTCTGTCTCTGTCTCTGTCTCTGTCTCTGCCTCTGTCTCTGTCTCTGTCTCTGTCTCTGTCTCTGTCTCTGTCTCTGTCTCTGTCTCTGTCTCTGTCTCTGTCTCTGTCTCTGTCTCTGTCTCTGTCTCTGCCTCTGTCTCTCTCTCTGCCTCTGTCTCGGTCTCCGTCTCCGTCTCTGTCTCTGTCTCTATCTCTGTCTCTGTCTCTGTCTCTGTCACTGTCGCTGTCTCTGTCTCTGTCTCTGTCTCTGTCTCTGTCTCTGTCTCTGTCTCTGTCTCTGTCTCTGTCTCTGTCTCTGTCTCTGTCTCTGTCTCTGTCTCCGTCTCTGTCTCAGTCTCTGTCTCAGTCTCTGTCTCTGTCTCGGTCTCTGCCTCTGTCCCTGTCTCTGTCTCTGTCTCTGTCTCTGTCTCTGTCTCTGTCTCTGTCTCTGTCTCTGTCTCAGTCTCTGTCGCAGTCTCTGTCTCCGTCTCGGTCTCTGCCTCTGTCCCTGTCTCTGTCGCTGTCTCTGTCTCTGTCTCTGTCTCCGTTCCTGTCTCTGTCTCTCTCTCTGTCTCTGTCTCTGTCTCCGTTCCTGCCTCTGTCTCTGTCTCTGTCTCTATCTCTGTCTCTGTCTCTGTCTCTGTCTCTGTCTCTGTCTCTGTCTCTGTCTCTGTCTCTGTCTCTGTCTCTGTCTCTGTGTCTGTCTCTGTCTCTGTCTCTGTCTCTGTCTCTGTCTCTGTCTCTGTCTCTGTCTCTGTCTCTGTCTCTGTCTCTGTCTCTGTCTCCGTCTCGGTCTCTGCCTCTGTCCCTGTCTCTGTCGCTGTCTCTGTCTCTGTCTCTGTCTCCGTTCCTGTCTCTGTCTCTCTCTCTGTCTCTGTCTCTGTCTCCGTTCCTGTCTCTGTCTCTGTCTCTGTCTCTATCTCTGTCTCTGTCTCTGTCTCTGTCTCTGTCTCTGTCTCTGTCTCTGTCTCTGTCTCTGTCTCTGTCTCTGTCTCTGTCTCTGTCTCTGTCTCTGTCTCTGTCTCTGTCTCTGTCTCTGTCTCTGTCTCTGTCTCTGTCTCTGTCTCTGTCTCTGTCTCTGTCATTGTCTCTGTCTCTGCCACTGTCTCTGTCTCTGTCTCAGTCTCCGCCTCCGCCTGTGTCTCCGTCTCCGTCTCTGTCTCTGTCTCTGTCTCTGCCTCTGTCTCTGTCTCTGTCTCTGTCATTGTCTCTGTCTCTGCCACTGTCTCTGTCTCATTCTCTGTCTCCGTCCTTGTCTCCGTCTTTGTTCAACCCCCTCTGACACCGTCGCTGTCACCTGACCCACTGTCTCTGTCTGTGTCTCTGTCTCTGCCTCTGTCTCTGTCTCTGTCTCTGCCGCTGTCTCTCCGTCTATCTCTGTATCTGTCTCCGTCTCTGTCTCTGGATCTCCCTCTGGCTCTGTCTCTGACTCTGTCTCTGTCTCCGTTTCTGTCTCTGTCACTGTCGCTGTCTCTGTCTCTGTCTCTGTCTCTGTCTCCGTCTCTGTCTTGTCTCTGTCTCGATCTCTATCTCTGTCGCTGTCTCAGTCTCTGTCTCTGTCCCTCCCTCTGTCTCTGTCTCTGTCTCTGTCTCTGTCATTGTCTCTGTCTCTGCCACTGTCTCTGTCTCAGTCTCCGCCTCCGCCTGTGTCTCTGTCTCCGTCTCTGTCTCTGTCTCTGTCTCTGTCTCTGTCTCTGCCTCTGTCTCTCCCTCTGCCCCTGTCTCGGTCTCCGTCTCCGTCTCTGTCTCTGTCTCTATCTCTGTCTCTGTCTCTGTCTCTGCCACTGTCTCTGTCTCTGTCTCAGTCTCCGCCTCCGCCTGTGTCTCCGCCTCCGTCTCCGTGTCCGTCTCTGTCTCTGTCTCTGTCTCTGTCTCTGTCTCTGTCTCTGTCTCTGTCTCTGTCTCTGTCTCTGTCTCTGTCTCTGTCTCTCCCTCTGTCTCTGTCTCTGTCTCTGTCTCTGTCTCTGTCTCTGTCTCTGTCTCTGTCTCTGTCTCTGTCTCTGTCTCTGTCTCTGTCATTGTCTCTGTCTCTGCCACTGTCTCTGTCTCTGTCTCAGTCTCCGCCTCCGCCTGTGTCTCCGTCTCCGTCTCTGTCTCTGTCTCTGTCTCTGTCTCTGTCTCTGTCTCTGTCTCTGTCATTGTCTCTGTCTCTGCCACTGTCTCTGTCTCATTCTCTGTCTCCGTCCTTGTCTCCGTCTTTGTTCCACCCCCTCTGACACCGTCGCTGTCACCTGACCCACTGTCTCTGTCTGTGTCTCTGTCTCTGCCTCTGTCTCTGTCTCTGTCTCTGCCGCTGTCTCTCCGTCTGTCTCTGTATCTGTCTCCGTCTCTGTCTCTGGATCTCCCTCTGGCTCTGTCTCTGACTCTGTCTCTGTCTCCGTTTCTGTCTCTGTCGCTGTCGCTGTCTCTGTCTCTGTCTCTGTCTCTGTCTCTGTCTCCGTCTCTGTCTTTGTCTCTGTCTCGATCTCTATCTCTGTCGCTGTCTCAGTCTCTGTCTCTGTCGCTGCCTCTGTCTCAGCCACTGTCTCTGTCTCAGTCTCCGCCTCCGCCTGTGTCTCTGTCTCTGTCTCTGTCTCTATCTCTGTCTCTGTCTCTGTCTCAGTCTCTGTCTCAGTCTCAGTCTCTGTCTCTGTCTCGGTCTCGGTCTCTGCCTCTGTCCCTGTCTCTGTCTCTGTCTCTGTCTCTGTCTCTGTCTCTGTCATTGTCTCTGTCTCTGCCACTGTCTCTGTCTCATTCTCTGTCTCCGTCCTTGTCTCCGTCTTTGTTCCTCCCCCTCTGACACCGTCTTTGTCACCTGCCCCTCTGTCTCTGTCTCTGCCGCTGTCTCTCCCTCTGTCTCTGTCTCTGTCTCTGTCTCTGTCTCTGCCTCTGTCTCTGTCTCAGTCTCTGTCTCTGTCTCTGTCTCTGTCTCTGTCTCTGTCTCTGTCTCTGTCTCTGTCTCTGTCTCTGTCTCTGTCTCTGTCTCTGTCTCTGTCATTGTCTCTGTCTCTGCCACTGTCCCTGTCTCATTCTCTGTCTCCGTCCTTGTCTCCGTCTTTGTTCCTCCCCCTCTGACACCGTCTTTGTCACCTGCCCCTCTGTCTCTGTCTCCGCCGCTGTCTCTCCCTCTGTCTTTGTATCTGTCTCTGGATCTGTTTCTGTCTCTGTCTCTGTCTCTGCCTCTGTCTCTCTCTCTGCCTCTGTCTCGGTCTCCGTCTCCGTCTCTGTCTCTGTCTCTATCTCTGTCTCTGTCTCTGTCTCTGTCTCTGTCTCTGTCTCTGCCTCTGTCTCTGTCTCTGTCTCTGTCTCTGTCTCTGTCTCTGTCTCTGTCTCTGTCTCTGTCTCTGTCTCTGTCTCTGTCTCTGTCTCTGTCTCTGTCTCTGCCTCTGTCTCTCTCTCTGCCTCTGTCTCGGTCTCCGTCTCCGTCTCTGTCTCTGTCTCTATCTCTGTCTCTGTCTCTGTCTCTGTCACTGTCGCTGTCTCTGTCTCTGTCTCTGTCTCTGTCTCTGTCTCTGTCTCTGTCTCTGTCTCTGTCTCTGTCTCTGTCTCTGTCTCCGTCTCTGTCTCAGTCTCTGTCTCAGTCTCTGTCTCTGTCTCGGTCTCTGCCTCTGTCCCTGTCTCTGTCTCTGTCTCTGTCTCTGTCTCTGTCTCTGTCTCTGTCTCTGTCTCTGTCTCAGTCTCTGTCGCAGTCTCTGTCTCCGTCTCGGTCTCTGCCTCTGTCCCTGTCTCTGTCGCTGTCTCTGTCTCTGTCTCTGTCTCCGTTCCTGTCTCTGTCTCTCTCTCTGTCTCTGTCTCTGTCTCCGTTCCTGCCTCTGTCTCTGTCTCTGTCTCTATCTCTGTCTCTGTCTCTGTCTCTGTCTCTGTCTCTGTCTCTGTCTCTGTCTCTGTCTCTGTCTCTGTCTCTGTGTCTGTCTCTGTCTCTGTCTCTGTCTCTGTCTCTGTCTCTGTCTCTGTCTCTGTCTCTGTCTCCGTCTCGGCCTCTGCCTCTGTCCCTGTCTCTGTCGCTGTCTCTGTCTCTGTCTCTGTCTCCGTTCCTGTCTCTGTCTCTCTCTCTGTCTCTGTCTCTGTCTCCGTTCCTGTCTCTGTCTCTGTCTCTGTCTCTATCTCTGTCTCTGTCTCTGTCTCTGTCTCTGTCTCTGTCTCTGTCTCTGTCTCTGTCTCTGTCTCTGTCTCTGTCTCTGTCTCTGTCTCTGTGTCTGTCTCTGTCTCTGTCTCTGTCTCTGTCTCTGTCTCTGTCTCTGTCTCTGTCTCTGTCTCTGTCTCTGTCTCTGTCTCTGTCTCTGTCTCTGTCTCTGTCTCTGTCTCTGTCTCTGTCTCTGTCATTGTCTCTGTCTCTGCCACTGTCTCTGTCTCTGTCTCAGTCTCCGCCTCCGCCTGTGTCTCCGTCTCCGTCTCTGTCTCTGTCTCTGTCTCTGTCTCTGTCTCTGTGTCTGTCTCTGTCTCTGTCTCTGTCTCTGTCTCTGTCTCGGTCTCTGTCTCTGTCTCTGTCTCCGTCTCCGTCTCTGTCTCTGTCTCTGTCTCTGTCTCCGTCTTTTTCTCCTTCCGTGTCTCCGTCTTTGTCTCCTGTCCCTCTGCCTCTGACTCTGTCTCTGTCTCCGTTTCTGTCTCTGTCTCTGCCTCTGTCTCTGTCTCTGTCCCTGTCCCTCTCCCTGACCCTGTCGCTGTCTCAGTCTCTGTCTCTGTCTCTGTCTCTGTCTCTGTCCCTGTCATTGTCTCTGTCTGTGCCACTGTCTCTGTATCATTCTCTGTCTCCGTCCTTGTCTCCTTCTTTGTTCCTCCCCCTCTGACACCGTCTTTGTCACGTGCCCCTCTGTCTCTGTCTGTGTCTCTGTCTCTGCCTCTGTCTCTGTCTCTGTCTCTGCCGCTGTCTCCGTCTTTGTCTCTGTCTCTGTCTATGTCTCTGTCTCTGTCTCTGTCTCGGTCTCGGTCTCTGTCTCTGTCTCTGTCTCCGTCTCCGTCTCTGTCTCTGTCTCTATCTCTGTCTCCGTCTTTTTCTCCTTCCGTGTCTCCGTCTTTGTCTCCTGTCCCTCTGCCTCTGACTCTGTCTCTGTCTCCGTTTCTGTCTCTGTCTCTGCCTCTGTCTCTGTCTCTGTCTCTGTCTCTGTCTCTGTCTCTGCCTCTGTCTCTCTCTCTGCCTCTGTCTCGGTCTCCGTCTCCGTCTCTGTCTCTGTCTCTATCTCTGTCTCTGTCTCTGTCTCTGTCTCTGTCTCTGTCTCTGCCTCTGTCTCTGTCTATGTCTCTGTCTCTGTCTCCGTCTCTGTCTCTGTCTCTGTCTCTGTCTCTGTCTCTGTCTCTGTCGCTGTCTCAGTCTCTGTCTCTGTCCCTGCCTCTGTCCCTGTCTCTGTCTCTGTCTCTGTCATTATCTCTGTCTCTGCCTCTGTCTCTGTCTCAGTCTCCGCCTCCGCCTGTGTCTCTGTCTCTGTCTCAGTCTCCGCCTCCGCCTGTGTCCCTGTCTCTGTCTCCGTCTCTGTCTCTGTCTCTGCCTCTGTCTCTGTCTCTGTCTCTGTCTCTGTCTCTGTCTCTGTCTCTGTCTCTGTCTCTGTCTCTGTCTCTGTCTCTGTCTCTGTCTCTGTCTCTGTCCCTGTCCCTGTCCCTGTCTCTGTCTCTGTCTCTGTCTCTGTCTCTGTCTCTGTCTCTGTCTCTGTCTCTGTCTCTGTCTCTGTCTCTGTCTCTGTCTCTGTCTCTGTCTCTGTCTCTGTCTCAGTCTCTGTCTCAGTCTCTGTCTCTGTCTCGGTCTCTGCCTCTGTCCCTGTCTCTGTCTCTGTCTCTGTCTCTGTCTATGTCTCTGTCATTGTCTCTGTCTCTGCCACTGTCTCTGTCTCATTCTCTGTCTCCGTCCTTGTCTCCGTCTTTGTTCCTCCCCCTCTGACACCGTCTTTGTCACCTGCCCCTCTGTCTCTGTGTCTGCCGCTGTCTCTCCCTCTGTCTCTGTATCTGTATCTGTCTCTGGATCTGTCTCTGTCTCTGTCTCTGTCTCTGTCTCTGTCTCTGCCTCTGTCTCTCTCTCTGCCTCTGTCTCGGTCTCCGTCTCCGTCTCTGTCTCTGTCTCTATCTCTGTCTCTGTCTCTGTCTCTGTCACTGTCGCTGTCTCTGTCTCTGTCTCTGTCTCCGTTCCTGTCTCTGTCTCTGTCTCTGTCTGTGTCTCTGTCTCTGTCTCTGTCTCTGTCTCTGTCTCTGTCTCTGTCTCTGTCCCTGTCTCTGTCCCTGTCTCTGTCTCTGTCTCTGTCTCTGTCTCTGTCTCTGTCTCTGTCTCTGTCTCTGTCTCTGTCTCTGTCTCTGTCTCTGTCTCTGTCTCTGTCTCTGTCTCTGTCTCTGTCTCTGTCTCTGTCTCTGTCTCTGTCTCTGTCTCTGTTTCTGTCTCTGTCTCTGTCTCTGTCTCTGTCTCTGTCTCTGTCTCTGTCTCTGTCTTTGTCTCTGTCTCGATCTCTATCTCTCTCTCTGCCTCTGTCTCTGTCTCGGTCTCCGTCTCCGTCTCTGTCTCTGTCTCTGTCTCTGTCTCTCTCTCTGTCTCTGTCTCTGTCTCTGTCTCTGTCTCTGTCTCTGTCTCTGTCTCTGTCTCTGTCTCTGTCTCTGTCTCTGTCTCTGTCTCTGTCTCTGTCTCTGTCTCTGTCTCTGTCTCTGTCTCTGTCTCTGTCCCTGTCCCTCTCCCTGACCCTGTCGCTGTCTCAGTCTCTGTCTCTGTCTCTGTCTCTGTCTCGGTCTCGGTCTCTGTCTCTGTCTCTGTCTCCGTCTCCGTCTCTGTCTCTGTCTCTGTCTCTGTCTCTGTCTCCGTCTTTTTCTCCTTCCGTGTCTCCGTCTTTGTCTCCTGTCCCTCTGCCTCTGACTCTGTCTCTGTCTCCGTTTCTGTCTCTGTCTCTGCCTCTGTCTCTGTCTCTGTCCCTGTCCCTCTCTCTGACCCTGTCGCTGTCTCAGTCTCTGTCTCTGTCTCTGTCTCTGTCTCTGTCCCTGTCATTGTCTCTGTCTGTGCCACTGTCTCTGTATCATTCTCTGTCTCCGTCCTTGTCTCCTTCTTTGTTCCTCCCCCTCTGACACCGTCTTTGTCACGTGCCCCTCTGTCTCTGTCTGTGTCTCTGTCTCTGCCTCTGTCTCTGTCTCTGTCTCTGCCGCTGTCTCCGTCTTTGTCTCTGTCTCTGTCTATGTCTCTGTCTCTGTCTCTGTCTCGGTCTCGGTTTCTGTCTCTGTCTCTGTCTCCGTCTCCGTCTCTGTCTCTGTCTCTATCTCTGTCTCCGTCTTTTTCTCCTTCCGTGTCTCCGTGTTTGTCTCCTGTCCCTCTGCCTCTGACTCTGTCTCTGTCTCCGTTTCTGTCTCCGTCTCTGCCTCTGTCTCTGTCTCTGTCCCTGTCCCTCTCCCTGACCCTGTCGCTGTCTCAGTCTCTGTCTCTGTCTCTGTCTCTGTCTCTGTCCCTGTCATTGTCTCTGTCATTGTCTCTGTCTCTGCCACTGTCTCTGTCTCATTCTCTGTCTCCTTCCTTGTCTCCGTCTTTGTTCCTCCCCCTCTGACACCGTCTTTGTCACCTGCCCCTCTGTCTCTGTCTCTGCCGCTGTCTCTCCCTCTGTCTCTGTATCTGTCTCTGGATCTGTCTCTGGATCTGTCTCTGTCTCTGTCTCTGTCTCTGTCTCTGTCTCTGTCTCTGCCTCTGTCTCTCTCTCTGCCTCTGTCTCGGTCTCCGTCTCCGTCTCTGTCTCTGTCTCTATCTCTGTCTCTGTCTCTGTCTCTGTCTCTGTCTCTGTCTCTGCCTCTGACTCTGTCTCTGTCTCTGTCTCTGTCTCCGTCTCTGTCTCTGTCTCTGTCTCTGTCGCTGTCTCAGTCTCTGTCTCTGTCCCTGCCTCTGTCCCTGTCTCTGTCTCTGTCTCTGTCATTATCTCTGTCTCTGCCACTGTCTCTGTCTCAGTCTCCGCCTGCGCCTGTGTCTCTGTCTCTGTCTCAGTCTCCGCCTCCGCCTGTGTCTCTGTCTCTGTCTCTGTCTCTGTCTCTGTCTCTGTCTCTGTCTCTGTCTCTGTCTCTGTCCCTGTCATTGTCTCTGTCTGTGCCACTGTCTCTGTATCATTCTCTGTCTCCGTCCTTGTCTCCTTCTTTGTTCCTCCCCCTCTGACACCGTCTTTGTCACGTGCCCCTCTGTCTCTGTCTGTGTCTCTGTCTCTGCCTCTGTCTCTGTCTCTGTCTCTGCCGCTGTCTCCGTCTTTGTCTCTGTCTCTGTCTATGTCTCTGTCTCTGTCTCTGTCTCGGTCTCGGTCTCTGTCTCTGTCTCTGTCTCCGTCTCCGTCTCTGTCTCTGTCTCTATCTCTGTCTCCGTCTTTTTCTCCTTCCGTGTCTCCGTGTTTGTCTCCTGTCCCTCTGCCTCTGACTCTGTCTCTGTCTCCGTTTCTGTCTCCGTCTCTGCCTCTGTCTCTGTCTCTGTCCCTGTCCCTCTCCCTGACCCTGTCGCTGTCTCAGTCTCTGTCTCTGTCTCTGTCTCTGTCTCTGTCCCTGTCATTGTCTCTGTCTGTGCCACTGTCTCTGTATCATTCTCTGTCTCCGTCCTTGTCTCCTTCTTTGTTCCTCCCCCTCTGACACCGTCTTTGTCACGTGCCCCTCTGTCTCTGTCTGTGTCTCTGTCTCTGCCTCTGTCTCTGTTTCTGTCTCTGCCGCTGTCTCCGTCTTTTTCTCTGTATCTGTCTCCGTCTCAGTCTCTGGATCTCTCTCTGGCTCTGTCTCTGACTCTGTCTCTGTCTCTGTCTCTGCCTCTGTCTCCGTCTCTGTCTCCGTTTCCGTCTCTGTCTCCGTCTCTGTCTCTGTCTCTGTCTCTGTCTCTGTCTCTGTCTCTGTCTCTGTCTCTGTCTCTGTCTCTGTCTCTCCCTCTGTCTCTGTCTCTGTCTCTGTCTCTGTCTCAGTCTCTGTCTCAGTCTCTGTCCCTGTCTCGGTCTCTGCCTCTGTCCCTGTCTCTGTCTCTGTCTCTGTCTCTGTCATTGTCTCTGTCTCTGCCACTGTCTCTGTCTCATTCTCTGTCTCCTTCCTTGTCTCCGTCTTTGTTCCTCCCCCTCTGACACCGTCTTTGTCACCTGCCCCTCTGTCTCTGTCTCTGCCGCTGTCTCTCCCTCTGTCTCTGTATCTGTCTCTGGATCTGTCTCTGGATCTGTCTCTGTCTCTGTCTCTGTCTCTGTCTCTGTCTCTGTCTCTGCCTCTGTCTCTCTCTCTGCCTCTGTCTCGGTCTCCGTCTCCGTCTCTGTCTCTGTCTCTATCTCTGTCTCTGTCTCTGTCTCTGTCTCTGTCTCTGTCTCTGCCTCTGACTCTGTCTCTGTCTCTGTCTCTGTCTCCGTCTCTGTCTCTGTCTCTGTCTCTGTCGCTGTCTCAGTCTCTGTCTCTGTCCCTGCCTCTGTCCCTGTCTCTGTCTCTGTCTCTGTCATTATCTCTGTCTCTGCCACTGTCTCTGTCTCAGTCTCCGCCTGCGCCTGTGTCTCTGTCTCTGTCTCAGTCTCCGCCTCCGCCTGTGTCTCTGTCTCTGTCTCTGTCTCTGTCTCTGTCTCTGCCTCTGTCTCTGTCTCTGTCTCCGTCCCTGTCTCCGTCTCTGTCTCTGTCTCTGTCTCTGTCTCTGTCTCTGTCTCTGTCTCTGTCTCTGTCTCTGTCTCTGTCTCTGTCTCTGTCTCTGTCTCTGTCTCTGTCTCTGTTTCTGTCTCTGTCTCTGTCTCTGTCTCTGTCTCTGTCTCTGTCTCTGTCTCTGTCTTTGTCTCTGTCTCGATCTCTATCTCTCTCTCTGCCTCTGTCTCGGTCTCCGTCTCCGTCTCTGTCTCTGTCTCTGTCTCTGTCTCTGTCTCTCTCTCTGTCTCTGTCTCTGTCTCTGTCTCTGTCTCTGTCTCTGTCTCTGTCTCTGTCTCTGCCTCTGTCTCTGTCTCTGTCTCTGTCTCTGTCTCTGTCTCTGTCTCTGTCTCTGTCTCTGTCTCTGTCTCTGTCTCTGTCTCTGTCTCTGTTTCTGTCTCTGTCTCTGTCTCTGTCTATGTCTCTGTCTCTGTCTCTGTCTCGGTCTCGGTCTCTCTCTCTGTCTCTGTCTCCGTCTCCGTCTCTGTCTCTGTCTCTGTCTCTGTCTCCGTCTTTTTCTCCTTCCGTGTCTCCGTCTTTGTCTCCTGTCCCTCTGCCTCTGACTCTGTCTCTGTCTCCGTTTCTGTCTCTGTCTCTGCCTCTGTCTCTGTCTCTGTCCCTGTCCCTCTCCCTGACCCTGTCGCTGTCTCAGTCTCTGTCTCTGTCTCTGTCTCTGTCTCTGTCTCTGTCCCTGTCATTGTCTCTGTCTGTGCCACTGTCTCTGTATCATTCTCTGTCTCCGTCCTTGTCTCCTTCTTTGTTCCTCCCCCTCTGACACCGTCTTTGTCACGTGCCCCTCTGTCTCTGTCTGTGTCTCTGTCTCTGCCTCTGTCTCTGTCTCTGTCTCTGCCGCTGTCTCCGTCTTTGTCTCTGTCTCTGTCTATGTCTCTGTCTCTGTCTCTGTCTCGGTCTCGGTCTCTGTCTCTGTCTCTGTCTCTGTCTCTGTCTCCGTCTCCGTCTCTGTCTCTGTCTCTATCTCTGTCTCCGTCTTTTTCTCCTTCCGTGTCTCCGTCTTTGTCTCCTGTCCCTCTGCCTCTGACTCTGTCTCTGTCTCCGTTTCTGTCTCTGTCTCTGCCTCTGTCTCTGTCTCTGTCCCTGTCCCTCTCCCTGACCCTGTCGCTGTCTCAGTCTCTGTCTCTGTCTCTGTCTCTGTCTCTGTCCCTGTCATTGTCTCTGTCTGTGCCACTGTCTCTGTATCATTCTCTGTCTCCGTCCTTGTCTCCTTCTTTGTTCCTCCCCCTCTGACACCGTCTTTGTCACGTGCCCCTCTGTCTCTGTCTGTGTCTCTGTCTCTGCCTCTGTCTCTGTCTCTGTCTCTGCCGCTGTCTCCATCTTTGTCTCTGTATCTGTCTCCGTCTCAGTCTCTGGATCTCTCTCTGGCTCTGTCTCTGACTCTGTCTCTGTCTCTGTCTCTGCCTCTGTCTCCGTCTCTGTCTCCGTTTCCGTCTCTGTCTCCGTCTCTGTCTCTGTCGCTGTCTCTGTCTCTGTCTCTGTCTCTGTCTCTGTCTCTGTCTCTGTCTCTGTCTCTGTCTCTGTCTCTCCCTCTGTCTCTGTCTCTGTCTCTGTCTCTGTCTCTGTCTCTGTCTCTGTCTCTGTCTCTGTCTCTGTCTCTGTCTCTGTCTCCGTCTCTGTCTCTGTCTCTGTCATTGTCTCTGTCTCTGCCACTGTCTCTGTCTCTGTCTCAGTCTCCGCCTCCGCCTGTGTCTCCGTCTCCGTCTCTGTCTCTGTCTCTGTCTCTGTCTCTGTCTCTGTCTTTGTCTCTGTCTCGATCTCTATCTCTCTCTCTGCCTCTGTCTCGGTCTCCGTCTCCGTCTCTGTCTCTGTCTCTGTCTCTGTCTCTGTCTCTCTCTCTGTCTCTGTCTCTGTCTCTGTCTCTGTCTCTGTCTCTGTCTCTGTCTCTGTCTCTGTCTCTGTCTCTGCCTCTGTCTCTGTCTCTGTCTCTGTCTCTGTCTCTGTCTCTGTCTCTGTCTCTGTCTCTGTCTCTGTCTCTGTCTCTGTCTCTGTCTCTGTCTCTGTTTCTGTCTCTGTCTCTGTCTCTGTCTATGTCTCTGTCTCTGTCTCTGTCTCGGTCTCGGTCTCTCTCTCTGTCTCTGTCTCCGTCTCCGTCTCTGTCTCTGTCTCTGTCTCTGTCTCCGTCTTTTTCTCCTTCCGTGTCTCCGTCTTTGTCTCCTGTCCCTCTGCCTCTGACTCTGTCTCTGTCTCCGTTTCTGTCTCTGTCTCTGCCTCTGTCTCTGTCTCTGTCCCTGTCCCTCTCCCTGACCCTGTCGCTGTCTCAGTCTCTGTCTCTGTCTCTGTCTCTGTCTCTGTCTCTGTCCCTGTCATTGTCTCTGTCTGTGCCACTGTCTCTGTATCATTCTCTGTCTCCGTCCTTGTCTCCTTCTTTGTTCCTCCCCCTCTGACACCGTCTTTGTCACGTGCCCCTCTGTCTCTGTCTGTGTCTCTGTCTCTGCCTCTGTCTCTGTCTCTGTCTCTGCCGCTGTCTCCGTCTTTGTCTCTGTCTCTGTCTATGTCTCTGTCTCTGTCTCTGTCTCGGTCTCGGTCTCTGTCTCTGTCTCTGTCTCTGTCTCTGTCTCCGTCTCCGTCTCTGTCTCTGTCTCTATCTCTGTCTCCGTCTTTTTCTCCTTCCGTGTCTCCGTCTTTGTCTCCTGTCCCTCTGCCTCTGACTCTGTCTCTGTCTCCGTTTCTGTCTCTGTCTCTGCCTCTGTCTCTGTCTCTGTCCCTGTCCCTCTCCCTGACCCTGTCGCTGTCTCAGTCTCTGTCTCTGTCTCTGTCTCTGTCTCTGTCCCTGTCATTGTCTCTGTCTGTGCCACTGTCTCTGTATCATTCTCTGTCTCCGTCCTTGTCTCCTTCTTTGTTCCTCCCCCTCTGACACCGTCTTTGTCACGTGCCCCTCTGTCTCTGTCTGTGTCTCTGTCTCTGCCTCTGTCTCTGTCTCTGTCTCTGCCGCTGTCTCCATCTTTGTCTCTGTATCTGTCTCCGTCTCAGTCTCTGGATCTCTCTCTGGCTCTGTCTCTGACTCTGTCTCTGTCTCTGTCTCTGCCTCTGTCTCCGTCTCTGTCTCCGTTTCCGTCTCTGTCTCCGTCTCTGTCTCTGTCGCTGTCTCTGTCTCTGTCTCTGTCTCTGTCTCTGTCTCTGTCTCTGTCTCTGTCTCTGTCTCTGTCTCTCCCTCTGTCTCTGTCTCTGTCTCTGTCTCTGTCTCTGTCTCTGTCTCTGTCTCTGTCTCTGTCTCTGTCTCTGTCTCTGTCTCCGTCTCTGTCTCTGTCTCTGTCATTGTCTCTGTCTCTGCCACTGTCTCTGTCTCTGTCTCAGTCTCCGCCTCCGCCTGTGTCTCCGTCTCCGTCTCTGTCTCTGTCTCTGTCTCTGTCTCTGTCTCTGTCTTTGTCTCTGTCTCGATCTCTATCTCTCTCTCTGCCTCTGTCTCGGTCTCCGTCTCCGTCTCTGTCTCTGTCTCTGTCTCTGTCTCTGTCTCTCTCTCTGTCTCTGTCTCTGTCTCTGTCTCTGTCTCTGTCTCTGTCTCTGTCTCTGTCTCTGTCTCTGTCTCTGCCTCTGTCTCTGTCTCTGTCTCTGTCTCTGTCTCTGTCTCTGTCTCTGTCTCTGTCTCTGTCTCTGTCTCTGTCTCTGTCTCTGTCTCTGTCTCTGTTTCTGTCTCTGTCTCTGTCTCTGTCTATGTCTCTGTCTCTGTCTCTGTCTCGGTCTCGGTCTCTCTCTCTGTCTCTGTCTCCGTCTCCGTCTCTGTCTCTGTCTCTGTCTCTGTCTCCGTCTTTTTCTCCTTCCGTGTCTCCGTCTTTGTCTCCTGTCCCTCTGCCTCTGACTCTGTCTCTGTCTCCGTTTCTGTCTCTGTCTCTGCCTCTGTCTCTGTCTCTGTCCCTGTCCCTCTCCCTGACCCTGTCGCTGTCTCAGTCTCTGTCTCTGTCTCTGTCTCTGTCTCTGTCTCTGTCCCTGTCATTGTCTCTGTCTGTGCCACTGTCTCTGTATCATTCTCTGTCTCCGTCCTTGTCTCCTTCTTTGTTCCTCCCCCTCTGACACCGTCTTTGTCACGTGCCCCTCTGTCTCTGTCTGTGTCTCTGTCTCTGCCTCTGTCTCTGTCTCTGTCTCTGCCGCTGTCTCCGTCTTTGTCTCTGTCTCTGTCTATGTCTCTGTCTCTGTCTCTGTCTCGGTCTCGGTCTCTGTCTCTGTCTCTGTCTCTGTCTCTGTCTCCGTCTCCGTCTCTGTCTCTGTCTCTATCTCTGTCTCCGTCTTTTTCTCCTTCCGTGTCTCCGTCTTTGTCTCCTGTCCCTCTGCCTCTGACTCTGTCTCTGTCTCCGTTTCTGTCTCTGTCTCTGCCTCTGTCTCTGTCTCTGTCCCTGTCCCTCTCCCTGACCCTGTCGCTGTCTCAGTCTCTGTCTCTGTCTCTGTCTCTGTCTCTGTCCCTGTCATTGTCTCTGTCTGTGCCACTGTCTCTGTATCATTCTCTGTCTCCGTCCTTGTCTCCTTCTTTGTTCCTCCCCCTCTGACACCGTCTTTGTCACGTGCCCCTCTGTCTCTGTCTGTGTCTCTGTCTCTGCCTCTGTCTCTGTCTCTGTCTCTGCCGCTGTCTCCATCTTTGTCTCTGTATCTGTCTCCGTCTCAGTCTCTGGATCTCTCTCTGGCTCTGTCTCTGACTCTGTCTCTGTCTCTGTCTCTGCCTCTGTCTCCGTCTCTGTCTCCGTTTCCGTCTCTGTCTCCGTCTCTGTCTCTGTCGCTGTCTCTGTCTCTGTCTCTGTCTCTGTCTCTGTCTCTGTCTCTGTCTCTGTCTCTGTCTCTGTCTCTCCCTCTGTCTCTGTCTCTGTCTCTGTCTCTGTCTCTGTCTCTGTCTCTGTCTCTGTCTCTGTCTCTGTCTCTGTCTCTGTCTCCGTCTCTGTCTCTGTCTCTGTCATTGTCTCTGTCTCTGCCACTGTCTCTGTCTCTGTCTCAGTCTCCGCCTCCGCCTGTGTCTCCGTCTCCGTCTCTGTCTCTGTCTCTGTCTCTGTCTCTGTCTCTGTCTCTGTCATTGTCTCTGTCTCTGCCACTGTCTCTGTCTCATTCTCTGTCTCCGTCCTTGTCTCCGTCTTTGTTCCACCCCCTCTGACACCGTCGCTGTCACCTGACCCACTGTCTCTGTCTGTGTCTCTGTCTCTGCCTCTGTCTCTGTCTCTGTCTCTGTCTCTGCCGCTGTCTCTCCGTCTGTCTCTGTATCTGTCTCCGTCTCTGTCTCTGGATCTCCCTCTGGCTCTGTCTCTGACTCTGTCTCTGTCTCCGTTTCTGTCTCTGTCGCTGTCGCTGTCTCTGTCTCTGTCTCTGTCTCTGTCTCTGTCTCCGTCTCTGTCTTTGTCTCTGTCTCGATCTCTATCTCTGTCGCTGTCTCAGTCTCTGTCTCTGTCCCTGCCTCTGTCTCAGCCACTGTCTCTGTCTCAGTCTCCGCCTCCGCCTGTGTCTCTGTCTCTGTCTCTGTCTCTATCTCTGTCTCTGTCTCTGTCTCTGTCTCAGTCTCTGTCTCAGTCTCAGTCTCTGTCTCTGTCTCGGTCTCGGTCTCTGCCTCTGTCCCTGTCTCTGTCTCTGTCTCTGTCTCTGTCTCTGTCTCTGTTATTGTCTCTGTCTCTGCCACTGTCTCTGTCTCATTCTCTGTCTCCGTCCTTGTCTCCGTCTTTGTTCCTCCCCCTCTGACACCGTCTTTGTCACCTGCCCCTCTGTCTCTGTCTCTGCCGCTGTCTCTCCCTCTGTCTCTGTCTCTGTCTCTGTCTCTGTCTCTGCCTCTGTCTCTGTCTCAGTCTCTGTCTCAGTCTCTGTCTCTGTCTCGGTCTCTGCCTCTGTCCCTGTTTCTGTCTCTGTCTCTGTCTCTGTCATTGTCTCTGTCTCTGCCACTGTCTCTGTCTCATTCTCTGTCTCCGTCCTTGTCTCCGTCTTTGTTCCTCCCCCTCTGACACCGTCTTTGTCACCTGCCCCTCTGTCTCTGTCTCCGCCGCTGTCTCTCCCTCTGTCTTTGTATCTGTCTCTGGATCTGTCTCTGTCTCTGTCTCTGTCTCTGTCTCTGCCTCTGTCTCTCTCTCTGCCTCTGTCTCGGTCTCCGTCTCCGTCTCTGTCTCTGTCTCTATCTCTGTCTCTGTCTCTGTCTCTGTCTCTGTCTCTGTCTCTGCCTCTGTCTCTGTCTCTGTCTCTGTCTCTGTCTCTGTCTCTGTCTCTGTCTCTGTCTCTGTCTCTGTCTCTGTCTCTGTCTCTGTCTCTGTCTCTGTCTCTGCCTCTGTCTCTCTCTCTGCCTCTGTCTCGGTCTCCGTCTCCGTCTCTGTCTCTGTCTCTATCTCTGTCTCTGTCTCTGTCTCTGTCACTGTCGCTGTCTCTGTCTCTGTCTCTGTCTCTGTCTCTGTCTCTGTCTCTGTCTCTGTCTCTGTCTCTGTCTCTGTCTCTGTCTCTGTCTCTGTCTCTGTCTCCGTCTCTGTCTCAGTCTCTGTCTCAGTCTCTGTCTCTGTCTCGGTCTCTGCCTCTGTCCCTGTCTCTGTCTCTGTCTCTGTCTCTGTCTCTGTCTCTGTCTCTGTCTCTGTCTCTGTCTCAGTCTCTGTCGCAGTCTCTGTCTCCGTCTCGGTCTCTGCCTCTGTCCCTGTCTCTGTCGCTGTCTCTGTCTCTGTCTCTGTCTCCGTTCCTGTCTCTGTCTCTCTCTCTGTCTCTGTCTCTGTCTCCGTTCCTGCCTCTGTCTCTGTCTCTGTCTCTATCTCTGTCTCTGTCTCTGTCTCTGTCTCTGTCTCTGTCTCTGTCTCTGTCTCTGTCTCTGTCTCTGTCTCTGTGTCTGTCTCTGTCTCTGTCTCTGTCTCTGTCTCTGTCTCTGTCTCTGTCTCTGTCTCTGTCTCTGTCTCCGTCTCGGTCTCTGCCTCTGTCCCTGTCTCTGTCGCTGTCTCTGTCTCTGTCTCTGTCTCCGTTCCTGTCTCTGTCTCTCTCTCTGTCTCTGTCTCTGTCTCCGTTCCTGTCTCTGTCTCTGTCTCTGTCTCTATCTCTGTCTCTGTCTCTGTCTCTGTCTCTGTCTCTGTCTCTGTCTCTGTCTCTGTCTCTGTCTCTGTCTCTGTCTCTGTCTCTGTCTCTGTCTCTGTCTCTGTCTCTGTGTCTGTCTCTGTCTCTGTCTCTGTCTCTGTCTCTGTCTCTGTCTCTGTCTCTGTCTCTGTCTCTGTCTCTGTCTCTGTCTCTGTCTCTGTCTCTGTCTCTGTCTCTGTCTCTGTCTCTGTCATTGTCTCTGTCTCTGCCACTGTCTCTGTCTCTGTCTCAGTCTCCGCCTCCGCCTGTGTCTCCGCCTCCGTCTCTGTCTCTGTCTCTGTCTCTGCCTCTGTCTCTGTCTCTGTCTCTGTCATTGTCTCTGTCTCTGCCACTGTCTCTGTCTCATTCTCTGTCTCCGTCCTTGTCTCCGTCTTTGTTCAACCCCCTCTGACACCGTCGCTGTCACCTGACCCACTGTCTCTGTCTGTGTCTCTGTCTCTGCCTCTGTCTCTGTCTCTGTCTCTGCCGCTGTCTCTCCGTCTATCTCTGTATCTGTCTCCGTCTCTGTCTCTGGATCTCCCTCTGGCTCTGTCTCTGACTCTGTCTCTGTCTCCGTTTCTGTCTCTGTCACTGTCGCTGTCTCTGTCTCTGTCTCTGTCTCTGTCTCTGTCTCTGTCTCTGTCTCTGTCTCTGTCTCTGTCTCTGTCTCTGTCTCTGTCTCTGTCTCTGTCTCTGTGTCTGTCTCTGTCTCTGTCTCTGTCTCTGTCTCTGTCTCTGTCTCTGTCTCTGTCTCTGTCTCTGTCTCCGTCTCGGTCTCTGCCTCTGTCCCTGTCTCTGTCGCTGTCTCTGTCTCTGTCTCTGTCTCCGTTCCTGTCTCTGTCTCTCTCTCTGTCTCTGTCTCTGTCTCCGTTCCTGTCTCTGTCTCTGTCTCTGTCTCTATCTCTGTCTCTGTCTCTGTCTCTGTCTCTGTCTCTGTCTCTGTCTCTGTCTCTGTCTCTGTCTCTGTCTCTGTCTCTGTCTCTGTGTCTGTCTCTGTCTCTGTCTCTGTCTCTGTCTCTGTCTCTGTCTCTGTCTCTGTCTCTGTCTCTGTCTCTGTCTCTGTCTCTGTCTCTGTCTCTGTCTCTGTCTCTGTCTCTGTCTCTGTCTCTGTCTCTGTCATTGTCTCTGTCTCTGCCACTGTCTCTGTCTCTGTCTCAGTCTCCGCCTCCGCCTGTGTCTCCGCCTCCGTCTCTGTCTCTGTCTCTGTCTCTGCCTCTGTCTCTGTCTCTGTCTCTGTCATTGTCTCTGTCTCTGCCACTGTCTCTGTCTCATTCTCTGTCTCCGTCCTTGTCTCCGTCTTTGTTCAACCCCCTCTGACACCGTCGCTGTCACCTGACCCACTGTCTCTGTCTGTGTCTCTGTCTCTGCCTCTGTCTCTGTCTCTGTCTCTGCCGCTGTCTCTCCGTCTATCTCTGTATCTGTCTCCGTCTCTGTCTCTGGATCTCCCTCTGGCTCTGTCTCTGACTCTATCTCTGTCTCCGTTTCTGTCTCTGTCACTGTCGCTGTCTCTGTCTCTGTCTCTGTCTCTGTCTCCGTCTCTGTCTTGTCTCTGTCTCGATCTCTATCTCTGTCGCTGTCTCAGTCTCTGTCTCTGTCCCTCCCTCTGTCTCTGTCTCTGTCTCTGTCTCTGTCATTGTCTCTGTCTCTGCCACTGTCTCTGTCTCAGTCTCCGCCTCCGCCTGTGTCTCTGTCTCCGTCTCTGTCTCTGTCTCTGTCTCTGTCTCTGTCTCTGCCTCTGTCTCTCCCTCTGCCCCTGTCTCGGTCTCCGTCTCCGTCTCTGTCTCTGTCTCTATCTCTGTCTCTGTCTCTGTCTCTGCCACTGTCTCTGTCTCTGTCTCAGTCTCCGCCTCCGCCTGTGTCTCCGCCTCCGTCTCCGTCTCCGTCTCTGTCTCTGTCTCTGTCTCTGTCTCTGTCTCTGTCTCTGTCTCTGTCTCTGTCTCTGTCTCTGTCTCTGTCTCTGTCTCTGTCTCTCCCTCTGTCTCTGTCTCTGTCTCTGTCTCTGTCTCTGTCTCTGTCTCCGTCTCTGTCTCTGTCTCTGTCTCTGTCTCTGTCTCTGTCTCTGTCATTGTCTCTGTCTCTGCCACTGTCTCTGTCTCTGTCTCAGTCTCCGCCTCCGCCTGTGTCTCCGTCTCCGTCTCTGTCTCTGTCTCTGTCTCTGTCTCTGTCTCTGTCTCTGTCTCTGTCATTGTCTCTGTCTCTGCCACTGTCTCTGTCTCATTCTCTGTCTCCGTCCTTGTCTCCGTCTTTGTTCCACCCCCTCTGACACCGTCGCTGTCACCTGACCCACTGTCTCTGTCTGTGTCTCTGTCTCTGCCTCTGTCTCTGTCTCTGTCTCTGCCGCTGTCTCTCCGTCTGTCTCTGTATCTGTCTCCGTCTCTGTCTCTGGATCTCCCTCTGGCTCTGTCTCTGACTCTGTCTCTGTCTCCGTTTCTGTCTCTGTCGCTGTCGCTGTCTCTGTCTCTGTCTCTGTCTCTGTCTCTGTCTCCGTCTCTGTCTTTGTCTCTGTCTCGATCTCTATCTCTGTCGCTGTCTCAGTCTCTGTCTCTGTCGCTGCCTCTGTCTCAGCCACTGTCTCTGTCTCAGTCTCCGCCTCCGCCTGTGTCTCTGTCTCTGTCTCTGTCTCTATCTCTGTCTCTGTCTCTGTCTCAGTCTCTGTCTCAGTCTCAGTCTCTGTCTCTGTCTCGGTCTCGGTCTCTGCCTCTGTCCCTGTCTCTGTCTCTGTCTCTGTCTCTGTCTCTGTCTCTGTCATTGTCTCTGTCTCTGCCACTGTCTCTGTCTCATTCTCTGTCTCCGTCCTTGTCTCCGTCTTTGTTCCTCCCCCTCTGACACCGTCTTTGTCACCTGCCCCTCTGTCTCTGTCTCTGCCGCTGTCTCTCCCTCTGTCTCTGTCTCTGTCTCTGTCTCTGTCTCTGCCTCTGTCTCTGTCTCAGTCTCTGTCTCTGTCTCTGTCTCTGTCTCTGTCTCTGTCTCTGTCTCTGTCTCTGTCTCTGTCTCTGTCTCTGTCTCTGTCTCTGTCATTGTCTCTGTCTCTGCCACTGTCCCTGTCTCATTCTCTGTCTCCGTCCTTGTCTCCGTCTTTGTTCCTCCCCCTCTGACACCGTCTTTGTCACCTGCCCCTCTGTCTCTGTCTCCGCCGCTGTCTCTCCCTCTGTCTTTGTATCTGTCTCTGGATCTGTTTCTGTCTCTGTCTCTGTCTCTGCCTCTGTCTCTCTCTCTGCCTCTGTCTCGGTCTCCGTCTCCGTCTCTGTCTCTGTCTCTATCTCTGTCTCTGTCTCTGTCTCTGTCTCTGTCTCTGTCTCTGCCTCTGTCTCTGTCTCTGTCTCTGTCTCTGTCTCTGTCTCTGTCTCTGTCTCTGTCTCTGTCTCTGTCTCTGTCTCTGTCTCTGTCTCTGTCTCTGTCTCTGCCTCTGTCTCTCTCTCTGCCTCTGTCTCGGTCTCCGTCTCCGTCTCTGTCTCTGTCTCTATCTCTGTCTCTGTCTCTGTCTCTGTCTCTGTCACTGTCGCTGTCTCTGTCTCTGTCTCTGTCTCTGTCTCTGTCTCTGTCTCTGTCTCTGTCTCTGTCTCTGTCTCTGTCTCTGTCTCTGTCTCTGTCTCTGTCTCTGTCTCCGTCTCTGTCTCAGTATCTGTCTCAGTCTCTGTCTCTGTCTCGGTCTCTGCCTCTGTCCCTGTCTCTGTCTCTGTCTCTGTCTCTGTCTCTGTCTCTGTCTCTGTCTCTGTCTCTGTCTCAGTCTCTGTCGCAGTCTCTGTCTCCGTCTCGGTCTCTGCCTCTGTCCCTGTCTCTGTCGCTGTCTCTGTCTCTGTCTCTGTCTCCGTTCCTGTCTCTGTCTCTCTCTCTGTCTCTGTCTCTGTCTCTGTCTCTGTCTCTGCCTCTGTCTCTCTCTCTGCCTCTGTCTCGGTCTCCGTCTCCGTCTCTGTCTCTGTCTCTATCTCTGTCTCTGTCTCTGTCTCTGTCACTGTCGCTGTCTCTGTCTCTGTCTCTGTCTCTGTCTCTGTCTCTGTCTCTGTCTCTGTCTCTGTCTCTGTCTCTGTCTCTGTCTCTGTCTCTGTCTCTGTCTCCGTCTCTGTCTCAGTATCTGTCTCAGTCTCTGTCTCTGTCTCGGTCTCTGCCTCTGTCCCTGTCTCTGTCTCTGTCTCTGTCTCTGTCTCTGTCTCTGTCTCTGTCTCTGTCTCTGTCTCAGTCTCTGTCGCAGTCTCTGTCTCCGTCTCGGTCTCTGCCTCTGTCCCTGTCTCTGTCGCTGTCTCTGTCTCTGTCTCTGTCTCCGTTCCTGTCTCTGTCTCTCTCTCTGTCTCTGTCTCTGTCTCCGTTCCTGCCTCTGTCTCTGTCTCTGTCTCTATCTCTGTCTCTGTCTCTGTCTCTGTCTCTGTCTCTGTCTCTGTCTCTGTCTCTGTCTCAGTCTCTGTCTCTGTGTCTGTCTCTGTCTCTGTCTCTGTCTCTGTCTCTGTCTCTGTCTCTGTCTCTGTCTCTGTCTCTGTCTCCGTCTCGGTCTCTGCCTCTGTCCCTGTCTCTGTCGCTGTCTCTGTCTCTGTCTCTGTCTCCGTTCCTGTCTCTGTCTCTGTCTCTCTCTCTGTCTCTGTCTCTGTCTCCGTTCCTGTCTCTGTCTCTGTCTCTGTCTCTATCTCTGTCTCTGTCTCTGTCTCTGTCTCTGTCTCTGTCTCTGTCTCTGTCTCTGTCTCTGTCTCTGTCTCTGTCTCTGTCTCTGTCTCTGTGTCTGTCTCTGTCTCTGTCTCTGTCTCTGTCTCTGTCTCTGTCTCTGTCTCTGTCTCTGTCTCTGTCTCTGTCTCTGTCTCTGTCTCTGTCTCTGTCTCTGTCTCTGTCTCTGTCTCTGTCTCTGTCATTGTCTCTGTCTCTGCCACTGTCTCTGTCTCTGTCTCAGTCTCCGCCTCCGCCTGTGTCTCCGTCTCCGTCTCTGTCTCTGTCTCTGTCTCTGCCTCTGTCTCTGTCTCTGTCTCTGTCATTGTCTCTGTCTCTGCCACTGTCTCTGTCTCATTCTCTGTCTCCGTCCTTGTCTCCGTCTTTGTTCAACCCCCTCTGACACCGTCGCTGTCACCTGACCCACTGTCTCTGTCTGTGTCTCTGTCTCTGCCTCTGTCTCTGTCTCTGTCTCTGCCGCTGTCTCTCCGTCTATCTCTGTATCTGTCTCCGTCTCTGTCTCTGGATCTCCCTCTGGCTCTGTCTCTGACTCTGTCTCTGTCTCCGTTTCTGTCTCTGTCACTGTCGCTGTCTCTGTCTCTGTCTCTGTCTCTGTCTCCGTCTCTGTCTTGTCTCTGTCTCGATCTCTATCTCTGTCGCTGTCTCAGTCTCTGTCTCTGTCCCTCCCTCTGTCTCTGTCTCTGTCTCTGTCTCTGTCATTGTCTCTGTCTCTGCCACTGTCTCTGTCTCAGTCTCCGCCTCCGCCTGTGTCTCTGTCTCCGTCTCTGTCTCTGTCTATGTCTCTGTCTCTGTCTCTGTCTCTGCCTCTGTCTCTCCCTCTGCCCCTGTCTCTGTCTCTGTCTCTGTCTCTGTCTCTGTCTCTGTCTCTGTCTCTGTCTCTGTCTCTGTCTCTGTCTCTGCCTCTGTCTCTCTCTCTGCCTCTGTCTCGGTCTCCGTCTCCGTCTCTGTCTCTGTCTCTATCTCTGTCTCTGTCTCTGTCTCTGTCACTGTCGCTGTCTCTGTCTCTGTCTCTGTCTCTGTCTCTGTCTCTGTCTCTGTCTCTGTCTCTGTCTCTGTCTCTGTCTCTGTCTCTGTATCTGTCTCTGTCTCCGTCTCTGTCTCAGTCTCTGTCTCAGTCTCTGTCTCTGTCTCGGTCTCTGCCTCTGTCCCTGTCTCTGTCTCTGTCTCTGTCTCTGTCTCTGTCTCTATCTCTGTCTCTGTCTCTGTCTCTGTCTCTGTCTCTGCCTCTGTCTCTGTCTCTGTCTATGTCTCTGTCTCTGTCTCTGTCTCTGTCTCTGTCTCGGTCTCGGTCTCTCTCTCTGTCTCTGTCTCCGTCTCCGTCTCTGTCTCTGTCTCTGTCTCTGTCTCCGTCTTTTTCTCCTTCCGTGTCTCCGTCTTTGTCTCCTGTCCCTCTGCCTCTGACTCTGTCTCTGTCTCCGTTTCTGTCTCTGTCTCTGCCTCTGTCTCTGTCTCTGTCCCTGTCCCTCTCCCTGACCCTGTCGCTGTCTCAGTCTCTGTCTCTGTCTCTGTCTCTGTCTCTGTCTCTGTCCCTGTCATTGTCTCTGTCTGTGCCACTGTCTCTGTATCATTCTCTGTCTCCGTCCTTGTCTCCTTCTTTGTTCCTCCCCCTCTGACACCGTCTTTGTCACGTGCCCCTCTGTCTCTGTCTGTGTCTCTGTCTCTGCCTCTGTCTCTGTCTCTGTCTCTGCCGCTGTCTCCGTCTTTGTCTCTGTCTCCGTCTATGTCTCTATCTCTGTCATTGTCTCTGTCTCTGCCACTGTCTCTGTCTCAGTCTCCGCCTCCGCCTGTGTCTCTGTCTCTGTCTCTGTCTCTGTCTCTGTCTCTGTCTCTGTCTCAGTCTCTGTCTCAGTCTCCGTCTCTGTCTCGGTCTCTGCCTCTGTCCCTGTCTCTGTCTCTGTCTCTGTCTCTGTCTCTGTCATTGTCTCTGTCTTTGCCACTGTCTCTGTCTCATTCTCTGTCTCCGTCCTTGTCTCCGTCTTTGTTCCTCCCCCTCTGACACCGTCTTTGTCACCTGCCCCTCTGTCTCTGTCTCTGCCGCTGTCTCTCCCTCTGTCTCTGTATCTGTCTCTGGATCTGTCTCTGGATCTGTCTCTGTCTCTGTCTCTGTCTCTGTCTCTGTCTCTGTCTCTGTCTCTGCCTCTGTCTCTCTCTCTGCCTCTGTCTCGGTCTCCGTCTCCGTCTCTGTCTCTGTCTCTATCTCTGTCTCTGTCTCTGTCTCTGTCTCTGACTCTGTCTCTGCCTCTGTCTCTGTCTCTGTCTCTGTCTCTGTCTCTGTCTCTGTCTCTGTCTCTGTCTCTGTCTCTGTCTCTGTATCTGTCTCTGTCTCTGTCTCTGTCTCTGTTTCTGTCTCTGTCTCTGTCTCTGTCGCTGTCTCAGTCTCTGTCTCTGTCCCTGCCTCTGTCCCTGTCCCTGTCTCTGTCTCTGTCATTGTCTCTGTCTCTGCCACTGTCTCTGTCTCAGTCTCCGCCTCCGCCTGTGTCTCTGTCTCTGTCTCAGTCTCCGCCTCCGCCTGTGTCTCTGTCTCTGTCTCTGTCTCTGTCTCTGTCTCTGTCTCTGTCTCTGTCTCTGTCTCTGTCTCTGTCTCTGTCTCTGTCTCTGTCTCTGTCTCTGTCTCTGTCATTGTCTCTGTCTCTGCCACTGTCTCTGTCTCATTCTCTGTCTCCGTCCTTGTCTCCGTCTTTGTTCCACCCCCTCTGACACCGTCGCTGTCACCTGACCCACTGTCTCTGTCTGTGTCTCTGTCTCTGCCTCTGTCTCTGTCTCTGTCTCTGCCGCTGTCTCTCCGTCTGTCTCTGTATCTGTCTCCGTCTCTGTCTCTGGATCTCCCTCTGGCTCTGTCTCTGACTCTGTCTCTGTCTCCGTTTCTGTCTCTGTCACTGTCGCTGTCTCTGTCTCTGTCTCTGTCTCTGTCTCCGTCTCTGTCTTTGTCTCTGTCTCGATCTCTATCTCTGTCGCTGTCTCAGTCTCTGTCTCTGTCCCTGCCGCTGTCTCTGTCTCTGTCTCTATCTCTGTCATTGTCTCTGTCTCTGCCACTGTCTCTGTCTCAGTCTCCGCCTCCGCCTGTGTCTCTGTCTCTGTCTCTGTCTCTGTCTCTGTCTCTGTCTCTGTCTCTGTCTCTGTCTCTGTCTCTGTCTCTGTCTCTGTCTCTGTCTCTGTCTCTGTCTCTGTCTCTGTCTCTGTCTCTGTCTCTGTCTCTGTCTCTGTCTCTGTCTCTGTCTCTGTCTCTGTCTCTGTGTCTGTCTCTGTCTCTGTCTCTGTCTCTGTCTCTGTCTCTGTCTCTGTCTCTGTCTCTGTCTCTGTCTCTGTCTCTGTCTCTGTCTCTGTCTCTGTCTCTGTCTCTGTCTCTGTCTCTGTCTCTGTCTCTGTCTCTGTCTCTGTCTCTGTCTCTGTCTCTGTCTCTGTCTCTGTCTCTGTCTCTGTCTCTGTCTCTGTCTCTGCCGCTGTCTCTCCCTCTATCTCTGTATCTGTCTCTGGATCTGCCTCTGTCTCTCTCTCTGCCTCTGTCATTGTCTCTGTCTCTGCCACTATCTCTGTCTCATTCTCTGTCTCCGTCCTTGTCTCCGTCTTTGTTCCACCCCCTCTGACACCGTCGCTGTCACCTGACCCACTGTCTCTGTCTGTGTCTCTGTCTCTGCCTCTGTCTCTGTCTCTGTCTCTGCCGCTGTCTCTCCGCCTGTCTCTGTATCTGTCTCCGTCTCTGTCTCTGGATCTCCCTCTGGCTCTGTCTCTGACTCTGTCTCTGTCTCCGTTTCTGTCTCTGTCACTGTCGCTGTCTCTGTCTCTGTCTCTGTCTCTGTCTCCGTCTCTGTCTTTGTCTCTGTCTCGATCTCTATCTCTGTCGCTGTCTCAGTCTCTGTCTCTGTCTCAGTCTCCGCCTCCGCCTCCGCCTGTGTCTCTGTCTCTGTCTCTGTCTCTGTCTCTGTCTCTGTCTCTGTCTCAGTCTCTGTCTCAGTCTCTGTCTCTGTCTCGGTCTCTGCCTCTGTCCCTGTCTCTGTCTCTGTCTCTGTCTCTATCTCTGTCTCTGTCATTGTCTCTGTCTCTGCCACTGTCTCTGTCTCATTCTCTGTCTCCGTCCTTGTCTCCGTCTTTGTTCCTCCCCCTCTGACACCGTCTTTGTCACCTGCCCCTTTGTCTCCGTCTCTGCCGCAGTCTCTCCCTCTGTCTCTGTATCTGTCTCTGGATCTGTCTCTGGATCTATCTCTGTCTCTGTCTCTGTCTCTGTCTCTGTCTCTGTCTCTGTCTCTGCCTCTGTCTCTCTCTCTGCCTCTGTCTCGGCCTCCGTCTCCGTCTCTGTCTCTGTCTCTATCTCTGTCTCTGTCTCTGTCTCTGTCTCTGACTCTGTCTCTGCCTCTGTCTCTGTCTCTGTCTCTGTCTCTGTCTCTGTCTCTGTCTCTGTCTCTGTCTCAGTCTCTGTCTCTGTCTCTGTCTCTGTCTCTGTCTCTGTCTCTGTCTCTGTCGCTGTCTCAGTCTCTGTCTCTGTCCCTGCCTCTGTCCCTGTCTCTGTCTCTGTCTCTGTCATTGTCTCTGTCTCTGCCACTGTCTCTGTCTCAGTCTCCGCCTCCGCCTGTGTCTCTGTCTCTGTCTCAGTCTCCGCCTCCGCCTGTGTCTCTGTCTCTGTCTTTGTCTCTGTCTCTGTCTCTGTCTCTGTCTCTGTCTCTGTCTCTGTCTCTGTCTCTGTCTCTGTCTCTGTCTCTGTCTCTGTCTCTGTCTCTGTCTCCGTCTCTGTCTTTGTCTCTGTCTCGATCTCTGTCTCTGTCTCTGTCTCTGTCTCTGTCTCTGTCTCTGTCTCTGTCTCTGTCTCTGTCTCTGTCTCTGTCTCTGTCTCTGTCTCTGTCTCTGTCTCTGTCTCTGTCTCTGTCTCTGTCTCTGTCTCTGTCTCTGTCTCTGTCTCTGTCTCTGTCTCTGTCTCTGTCTCTGTCTCTGTCTCTGTCTCTGTCTCGATCTCTATCTCTGTCGCTGTCTCAGTCTCTGTCTCTGTCCCTGCCTCTGTCTCTGTCTCTGTCTCTGTCTCTGTCATTGTCTCTGTCTCTGCCACTGTCTCTGTCTCAGTCTCCGCCTCCGCCTGTGTCTCTGTCTCTGTCTCTGTCTCTGTCTCTGTCTCTGTCTCTGTCTCTGTGTCAGTCTCTGTCTCAGTCTCTGTCTCGGTCTCTGCCTCTGTCCCTGTCTCTGTCTCTGTCTCTGTCTCTGTCTCTGTCTCTGTCTCTGTCATTGTCTCTGTCTCTGCCACTGTCTCTGTCTCATTCTCTGTCTCCGTCCTTGTCTCCGTCTTTGTTCCTCCCCCTCTGACACCGTCTTTGTCACCTGCCCCTCTGTCTCTGTCTCTGCCGCTGTCTCTCCCTCTGTCTCTGTATCTGTCTCTGGATCTGTCTCTGGATCTGTCTCTGGATCTGTCTCTGTCTCTGTCTCTGTCTCTGTCTCTGTCTCTGACTCTGTCTCTCTCTCTGCCTCTGTCTCGGTCTCCGTCTCCGTCTCTGTCTCTGTCTCTATCTCTGTCTCTGTCTCTGTCTCTGTCTCTGTCTCTGTCTCTGTCTCTGTCTCTGTCTCTGTCTCTCCCTCTGTCTCTGTATCTGTCTCTGGATCTGTCTCTGTCTCTGTCTCTGTCTCTGTCTCTGTCTCTGTCTCTGTCTCTGTCTCTGTCTCTGTCTATGTCTCTGTCTCTGTCTCTGTCTCTGTCTCTGTCTCTGTCTCTGTCTCTGTCTCTGTCTCTGTCTCTGTCTCTGTCTCTGTCTCTGTCTCTGTCTCTGCCTCTGTCTCTCTCTCTGCCTCTGTCTCGGCCTCCGTCTCCGTCTCTGTCTCTGTCTCTATCTCTGTCTCTGTCTCTGTCTCTGTCTCTGACTCTGTCTCTGCCTCTGTCTCTGTCTCTGTCTCTGTCTCTGTCTCTGTCTCTGTCTCTGTCTCAGTCTCTGTCTCTGTCTCTGTCTCTGTCTCTGTCTCTGTCTCTGTCTCTGTCGCTGTCTCAGTCTCTGTCTCTGTCTCTGTCTCCGTTCCTGTCTCTGTCTCTGTCTCTGTCTCTGCCTCTGTCTCTGTCTCCGTTCCTGTCTCTGTCTCTGTCTCTGTCTCTGTCTCTATCTCTGTCTCTGTCTCTGTCTCTGTCTCTGTCTCTGTCTCTGTCTCTGTATCTGTCTCTGTCTCTGTCTCTGTCTCTGTCTCTGTCTCTGTCTCTGTCTCTGTCTCTGTCTCTGTCTCTGTCTCTGTCTCTGTCTCTGTCTCTGTCTCTGTCTCTGTCTCTGTCTCAGTCTCTGTCTCTGTCACGGTCTCTGCCTCTGTCCCTGTCTCTGTCTCTGTCTCTGTCTCTGTCTCTGTCATTGTCTCTGTCATTGTCTCTGTCTCTGCCACTGTCTCTGTCTCATTCTCTGTCTCCGTCCTTGTCTCCGTCTTTGTTCCTCCCCCTCTGACACCGTCTTTGTCACCTGCCCCTCTGTCTCTGTCTCTGCCGCTGTCTCTCCCTCTGTCTCTGTATCTGTCTCTGGATCTGTCTCTGGATCTGTCTCTGTCGCCGTTCCTGTCTCTGTCTCTGTCTCTGTCTCTGTCTCTGTCTCTGTCTCTGTCTCTGTCTCTGTCTCGGTCTCTGTCTCTGTCTCTGTCTCTGTCTCTGTCTCTGTCTCTGTCTCTGTCTCTGTCTCTGTCTCTGTCTCTGTCATTGTCTCTGTCTCTGCCACTGTCTCTGTCTCTGTCTCAGTCTCCGCCTCCGCCTGTGCCTCCGTCTCCGTCTCTGTCTCTGTCTCTCTCTCTGTCTCTGCCTCTGTCTCTGTCTCTGTCTCTGTCTCTGTCTCTGTCTCTGTCATTGTCTCTGTCTCTGCCACTGTCTCTGTCTCAGTCTCCGCCTCCGCCTGTGTCTCTGTCTCTGTCTCTGTCTCTGTCTCAGTCTCTGTCTCAGTCTCTGTCTCTGTCTCGGTCTCTGCCTCTGTCCCTGTCTCTGTCTCTGTCTCTGTCTCTGTCTCTGTCTCTGTCATTGTCTCTGTCTCTGCCGCTGTCTCTGTCTCATTCTCTGTCTCCGTCCTTGACTCCGTCTTTGTTCCTCCCCCTCTGACACCGTCTTTGTCACCTGCCCCTCTGTCTCTGTCTCTGCCGCTGTCTCTCCCTCTGTCTCTGTCTCTGTCTCTGTCCCTGTCTCTGTCTCTGTCTCTGTCTCTGTCTCTGTCTATGTCTCTGTCTCTGCCTCTGTCTCTGTCTCTGTCTCTGTCTCTGTCTCTGTCTCTGTCTCTGTCATTGTCTCTGTCTCTGCCACTGTCTCTGTCTCATTCTCTGTCTCCGTCCTTGTCTCCGTCTTTGTTCCACCCCCTCTGACACCGTCGCTGTCACCTGACCCACTGTCGCTGTCTGTGTCTCTGTCTCTGCCTCTGTCTCTGTCTCTGTCTCTGCCGCTGTCTCTCCGCCTGTCTCTGTATCTGTCTCCCTCTCTGTCTCTGGATCTCCCTCTGGCTCTATCTCTGACTCTGTCTCTGTCTCCGTTTCTGTCTCTGTCACTGTCGCTGTCTCTGTCTCTGTCTCTGTCTCTGTCTCTGTCTCTGTCTCTGTCTCTGTCTCGGTCTCTGTCTCTGTCTCTGTCTCTGTCTCTGTCTCTGTCTCTGTCTCTGTCTCTGACTCTGTCTCTGTCTCTGTTTCTGTCTCTGTCTCTGTCTCTGTCTCTGCCTCTGTCTCTGCCTCTGTCTCTGTCTCTGTCCCTGTCTCTGTCTCTGTCTCTGTCTCTGTCTCTGTCTCTGTCTCTGTCTCTGTCTCTGTCTCTGTCTCTGTCTCTGTCTCTGTCTCTGTCTCTGTCTCTGTCTCTGTCTCTGTCTCTGTCTCTGTCTCTGTCTCTGTCTCTGTCTCTGTCTCTGTCTCTGTCTCTGTCTCTGTCTCTGTCTCTGTCTCTGTCTCTGTCTCTGTCTCTGTCTCTGTCTCTGTCTCTGTCTCTGTCTCTGTCTCTGTCTCTGTCTCTGTCTCTGTCTCTGTCTCTGTCTCTGTCTCTGTCTCTGTCTCTGCCTCTGTCTCTGTCTCTGTCTCTGTCTCTGTCTCTGTCTCTGTCTCTGTCTCTGTCATTGTCTCTGTCTCTGTCTCTGCCACTGTCTCTGTCTCTGTCTCAGTCTCCGCCTCCGCCTGTGTCTCCGTCTCCGTCTCTGTCTCTGTCTCTGTCTCTGTCTCTGTCTCTGTCTCTGTCATTGTCTCTGTCTCTGCCACTGTCTCTGTCTCATTCTCTGTCTCCGTTCTTGTCTCCGTCTTTGTTCCACCCCCTCTGACACCGTCGCTGTCACCTGACCCACTGTCTCTGTCTGTGTCTCTGTCTCTGCCTCTGTCTCTGTCCCTGTGTCTGCCGCTGTCTCTCCGCGTGTCTCTGTATCTGTCTCCGTCTCTGTCTCTAGATCTCCCTCTGGCTCTGTCTCTGACTCTGTCTCTGTCTCCGTTTCTGTCTCTGTCACTGTCGCTGTCTCTGTCTCTGTCTCTGTCTCTGTCTCCGTCTCTGTCTTTGTCTCTGTCTCGATCTCTGTCTCTGTCTCTGTCTCTGTCTCTGTCTCTGTCTCTGTCTCTGTCTCTGTCTCTGTCTCTGTCTCTGTCTCTGTCTCTGTCTCTGTCTCTGTCTCTGTCTCTGTCTCTGTCTCTGTCTCTGTCTCTGTCTCTGTCTCTGTCTCTGTCTCTGTCTCTGTCTCCGTCTCCGTCTCTGTCTCTGTCTCTGTCTCTGTCTCTGTCTCTGTCTCTGTCTCTGTCTCTGTCTCTGTCTCTGTCTCTGTCTCTGTCTCTGTCTCTGTCTCTGTCTCTGTCTCTGTCTCTGTCTCTGTCTCTGTCTCTGTCTCTGTCTCTGTCTATGTCTCTGTCTCTGTCTCTGTCTCTGTCTCTGTCTCTGTCTCTGTCTCTGTCTCTGTCTCTGTCTCTGTCTCTGTCTCTGTCTCTGTCTCTGTCTCTGTCCCTGTCTCTGTCATTGTCTCTGTCTCTGCCACTGTCTCTGTCTCTGTCTCAGTCTCCGCCTCCGCCTGTGTCTCCGTCTCCGTCTCTGTCTCTGTCTCTGTCTCTGTCTCTGTCTCTGTCTCTGTCATTGTCTCTGTCTCTGCCACTGTCTCTGTCTCATTCTCTGTCTCCGTCCTTGTCTCCGTCTTTCTTCCACCCCCTCTGACACCGTCGCTGTCACCTGACCCACTGTCTCTGTCTGTGTCTCTGTCTCTGCCTCTGTCTCTGTCTCTGTCTCTGCCGCTGTCTCTCCGCCTGTCTCTGTATCTGTCTCCGTCTCTGTCTCTGGATCTTCCTCTGGCTCTGTCTCTGACTCTGTCTCTGTCTCCGTTTCTGTCTCTGTCACTGTCGCTGTCTCTGTCTCTGTCTCTGTCTCTGTCTCCGTCTCTGTCTTTGTCTCTGTCTCGATCTCTGTCTCTGTCTCTGTCTCTGTCTCTGTCTCTGTCTCTGTCTCTGTCTCTGTCTCTGTCTCTGTCTCTGTCTCTGTCTCTGTCTCTGTCTCTGTCTCGATCTCTATCTCTGTCGCTGTCTCAGTCTCTGTCTCTGTCCCTGCCTCTGTCTCTGTCTCTGTCTCTGTCTCTGTCATTGTCTCTGTCTCTGCCACTGTCTCTGTCTCAGTCTCCGCCTCCGCCTGTGTCTCTGTCTCTGTCTCTGTCTCTGTCTCTGTCTCTGTCTCTGTGTCAGTCTCTGTCTCAGTCTCTGTCTCGGTCTCTGCCTCTGTCCCTGTCTCTGTCTCTGTCTCTGTCTCTGTCTCTGTCTCTGTCTCTGTCATTGTCTCTGTCTCTGCCACTGTCTCTGTCTCATTCTCTGTCTCCGTCCTTGTCTCCGTCTTTGTTCCTCCCCCTCTGACACCGTCTTTGTCACCTGCCCCTCTGTCTCTGTCTCTGCCGCTGTCTCTCCCTCTGTCTCTGTATCTGTCTCTGGATCTGTCTCTGGATCTGTCTCTGGATCTGTCTCTGTCTCTGTCTCTGTCTCTGTCTCTGTCTCTGTCTCTGCCTCTGTCTCTCTCTCTGCCTCTGTCTCTCTCTCTGCCTCTGTCTCAGTCTCCGCCACCGCCTGTGTCTCTGTCTCTGTCTCTGTCTCTGTCTCTGTCTCTGTCTCTGTCTCTGTCTCTATCTCGATCTCTATCTCTGTCGCTGTCTCAGTCTCTGTCTCTGTCCCTGCCTCTGTCTCTGTCTCTGTCTCTGTCTCTGTCATTGTCTCTGTCTCTGCCACTGTCTCTGTCTCAGTCTCCGCCTCCGCCTGTGTCTCTGTCTCTGTCTCTGTCTCTGTCTCTGTGTCAGTCTCTGTCTCAGTCTCTGTCTCTGTCTCGGTCTCTGCCTCTGTCCCTGTCTCTGTCTCTGTCTCTGTCTCTGTCTCTGTCTCTGTCATTGTCTCTGTCTCTGCCACTGTCTCTGTCTCATTCTCTGTCTCCGTCCTTGTCTCCGTCTTTGTTCCTCCCCCTCTGACACCGTCTTTGTCACCTGCCCCTCTGTCTCTGTCTCTGCCGCTGTCTCTCCCTCTGTCTCTGTATCTGTCTCTGGATCTGTCTCTGGATCTGTCTCTGGATCTGTCTCTGTCTCTGTCTCTGTCTCTGTCTCTGTCTCTGACTCTGTCTCTCTCTCTGCCTCTGTCTCGGTCTCCGTCTCCGTCTCTGTCTCTGTCCCTATCTCTGTCTCTGTCTCTGTCTCTGTCTCTGTCACTGTCGCTGTCTCTGTCTCTGTCTCTGTCTCTGTCTCCGTTCCTGTCTCTGTCTCTGTCTCTGTCTCTGTCTCTGTCTCTGTCTCTGTCTCTGTCTCTGTCTCTGTCTCTCCCTCTGTCTCTGTATCTGTCTCTGGATCTGTCTCTGTCTCTGTCTCTGTCTCTGTCTCTGCCTCTGTCTCTGCATCTGTCTCTCTCTCTGCCTCTGTCTCGGTCTCCGTCTCCGTCTCTGTCTCTGTCTCCATCTCTGTCTCTGTCTCTGTCTCTGTCACTGTCGCTGTCTCTGTCTCCGTTCCTGTCTCTGTCTCTGTCTCTGTCTCTGTCTCTGTCTCTGTCTCTGACTCTGTCTCTGTCTCTGTCTCTGTCTCTGTCTCTGTCTCTGTCTCTATCTCTCTCTCTGTCTCTCTCTCTGTCTCTGTCTCTGTCTCTGTCATTGTCTCTGTCTCTGCCACTGTCTCTGTCTCTGTCTCAGTCGCCGCCTCCGCCTGTGTCTCTGTCTCTGTCTCTGTCTCTGTCTCTGTCTCTGTCTCTGTCTCTGTCTCTGTCTCTGTCTCTGTCTCTGTCATTGTCTCTGTCTCTGCCACTGTCTCTGTCTCATTCTCTGTCTCCGTCCTTGTCTCCGTCTTTGTTCCTCCCCCTCTGACACCGTCTTTGTCACCTGCCCCTCTGTCTCTGTCTCTGCCGCTGTCTCTCCCTCTGTCTCTGTATCTGTCTCTGGATCTGTCTCTGGATCTGTCTCTGTCTCTGTCTCTGTCTCTGTCTCTGTCTCTGTCTCTGCCTCTGTCTCTCTCTCTGCCTCTGTCTCAGTCTCCGCCACCGCCTGTGTCTCTGTCTCTGTCTCTGTCTCTGTCTCTGTCTCTGTCTCTGTCTCTGTCTCTGTCTCTGTCTCTGTCTCTGTCTCTGTCTCTGTCTCTGTCTCTGTCTCTGTCTCTGTCTCTGTCTCTGTCTCTGTCTCTGTCTCTGTCTCTGTCTCTGTCTCTGTCTCTGTCTCTGTCTCTGTCTCTGTCTCTGTCTCTGTCTCTGTCTCTGTCTCTGTCTCTGTCTCTGCCTCTGTGTCTGTCTCTGTCTCTGTCTCTGTCTCTGTCTCTGTCTCTGTCTCTGTCTCTGTCTCTGTCTCTGTCTCTGTCTCTGTCTCTGTCTCTGTCTCTGTCTCTGTCTCTGTCATTGTCTCTGTCTCTGCCACTGTCTCTGTCTCTGTCTCTGTCTCTGTCTCTGTCTCTGTCATTGTCTCTGTCTCTGCCACTGTCTCTGTCTCATTCTCTGTCTCCGTCCTTGTCTCCGTCTTTGTTCCACCCCCTCTGACACCGTCGCTGTCACCTGACCCACTGTCTCTGTCTGTGTCTCTGTCTCTGCCACTGTCTCTGTCTCTGTCTCTGCCGCTGTCTCTCCGTCTATCTCTGTATCTGTCTCCGTCTCTGTCTCTGGATCTCCATCTGGCTCTGTCTCTGTCTCTGTCTCTGTCTCTGTCTCTGTCTCTGTCTCTGTCTCTGTCTCTGTCTCTGTCTCTGTCTCTGTCTCTGTCTCTGTCTCTGTCTCTGTCTCTGTCTCTGTCTCTGTCTCTGTCTCTGTCTCTGTCTCTGTCTCTGTCTCTGTCTCTGTCTCTGTCTCTGTCTCTGTCTCTGTCTCTGTCTCTGTCTCTGTCTCCGTCCTTGTCTCCGTCTTTCTTCCACCCCCTCTGACACCGTCGCTGTCACCTGACCCACTGTCTCTGTCTGTGTCTCTGTCTCTGCCTCTGTCTCTGTCTCTGTCTCTGCCGCTGTCTCTCCGCCTGTCTCTGTATCTGTCTCCGTCTCTGTCTCTGGATCTTCCTCTGGCTCTGTCTCTGACTCTGTCTCTGTCTCCGTTTCTGTCTCTGTCACTGTCGCTGTCTCTGTCTCTGTCTCTGTCTCTGTCTCCGTCTCTGTCTTTGTCTCTGTCTCGATCTCTGTCTCTGTCTCTGTCTCTGTCTCTGTCTCTGTCTCTGTCTCTGTCTCTGTCTCTGTCTCTGTCTCTGTCTCTGTCTCTGTCTCTGTCTCTGTCTCTGTCTCTGTCTCTGTCTCTGTCTCTGTCTCTGTCTCTGTCTCTGTCTCTGTCTCGATCTCTATCTCTGTCGCTGTCTCAGTCTCTGTCTCTGTCGCTGCCTCTGTCTCTGTTTCTGTCTCTGTCTCTGTCATTGTCTCTGTCTCTGCCACTGTCTCTGTCTCAGTCTCCGCCTCCGCCTGTGTCTCTGTCTCTGTCTCTGTCTCTGTCTCTGTCTCTGTCTCTGTCTCTGTCTCTGTCTCTGACTCTGTCTCTCTCTCTGCCTCTGTCTCGGTCTCCGTCTCCGTCTCTGTCTCTGTCTCTATCTCTGTCTCTGTCTCTGTCTCTGTCTCTGTCTCTGTCACTGTCGCTGTCTCTGTCTCTGTCTCTGTCTCTGTCTCTGTCTCCGTTCCTGTCTCTGTCTCTGTCTCTGTCTCTGTCTCTGTCTCTGTCTCTGTCTCTGTCTCTGTCTCTGTCTCTGTCTCTCCCTCTGTCTCTGTATCTGTCTCTGGATCTGTCTCTGTCTCTGTCTCTGTCTCTGTCTCTGCCTCTGTCTCTGCATCTGTCTCTCTCTCTGCCTCTGTCTCGGTCTCCGTCTCCGTCTCTGTCTCTGTCTCCATCTCTGTCTCTGTCTCTGTCTCTGTCACTGTCGCTGTCTCTGTCTCCGTTCCTGTCTCTGTCTCTGTCTCTGTCTCTGTCTCTGTCTCTGTCTCTGTCTCTGTCTCTGTCTCTGTCTCTGTCTCTGTCTCTGTCTCTATCTCTCTCTCTGTCTCTCTCTCTGTCTCTGTCTCTGTCTCTGTCATTGTCTCTGTCTCTGCCACTGTCTCTGTCTCTGTCTCAGTCGCCGCCTCCGCCTGTGTCTCCGTCTCCGTCTCTGTCTCTGTCTCTGTCTCTGTCTCTGTCTCTGTCTCTGTCTCTGTCTCTGTCTCTGTCTCTGTCTCTGTCTCTGTCTCTGTCTCTGTCTCTGTCTCTGTCTCTGTCTCTGTCTCTGTCTCTGTCTCTGTCTCTGCCTCTGTCTCTGTCTCTGTCTCTGTCTCTGTCTCTGTCTCTGTTCTCAGTCTCCGCCTCCGCCTGTGTCTCTGTCTCTGTCACTGTCGCTGTCTCTGTCTCTGTCTCTGTCTCTGTCTCTGTCTCTGTCTCTGTCTCTGTCTCTGTCTCTGCCTCTGTCTCTGTCTCTGTCTCTGTCTCTGTCTCTGTCTCTGTCTCTGTCTCTGTCTCTGTCTCTGTTTCTGTCTCTGTCTCTGTCTCTGTCTCTGTCTCTGTCTCTGTCTCTGTCTCTGTCTCTGTCTCTGTCTCTGTCTCTGTCTCTGCCTCTGTCTCTGTCTCTGTCTCTGTCTCTGTCTCTGTCTCTGTTCTCAGTCTCCGCCTCCGCCTGTGTCTCTGTCTCTGTCACTGTCGCTGTCTCTGTCTCTGTCTCTGTCTCTGTCTCTGTCTCTGTCTCTGTCTCTGTCTCTGTCTCTGTCTCTGTCTCTGTCTCTGTCTCTGTCTCTGTCTCTGTCTCTGTCTCTGTCTCTGTCTCTGTCTCTGTCTCTGTCTCTGTCTCTGTCTCTGTCTCTGTCTCTGTCTCTGTCTCTGTCTCTGTCTCTGTCTCTGTCTCTGTCTCTGTCTCTGTCTCTGTCTCTGTCTCTGTCTCTGTCTCTATCTCTCTCTCTGTCTCTCTCTCTGTCTCTGTCTCTGTCTCTGTCATTGTCTCTGTCTCTGCCACTGTCTCTGTCTCTGTCTCAGTCGCCGCCTCCGGCTGTGTCTCCGTCTCCGTCTCTGTCTCTGTCTCTGTCTCTGTCTCTGTCTCTGTCTCTGTCTCTGTCTCTGTCATTGTCTCTGTCTCTGCCACTGTCTCTGTCTCATTCTCTGTCTCCGTCCTTGTCTCCTTCTTTGTTCCACCCCCTCTGACACCGTTGCTGTCACCTGACCCACTGTCTCTGTCTGTGTCTCTGTCTCTGCCTCTGTCTCTGTCTCTGTCTCTGCCGCTGTCTCTCCGTCTGTCTCTGTATCTGTCTCCGTCTCTGTCTCTGGACCTCCCTCTGGCTCTGTCTCTGACTCTGTCTCTGTCTCCGTTTCTGTCTCTGTCACAGTCGCTGTCTCTGTCTCTGTCTCTGTCTCCGTTCCTGTCTCTGTCTCTGTCTCTGTCTCTGTCTCTGTCTCTGTCTCTGTCTCTGTCTCTGTCTCTGTCTCTGTGTCTGTCTCTGTCTTTGTCTCTGTCTCTGTCTCTCTCTCTGTCTCTGTCTCTGTCTCTGTCATTGTCTCTGTCTCTGCCACTGTCTCTGTCTCTGTCTCAGTCTCCGCCTCCGCCTGTGTCTCCGTCTCCGTCTCCGTCTCTGTCTCTGTCTCTGTCTCTGTCTCTGTCTCTGTCTCTGTCTCTGTCTCTGTCATTGTCTCTGTCTCTGCCACTGTCTCTGTCTCATTCTCTGTCTCCGTCCTTGTCTCCGTCTTCGTTCCACCCCCTCTGACACCGTCGCTGTCACCTGACCCACTGTCTCTGTCTGTCTCTGTCTCTGCCTCTGTCTCTGTCTCTGTCTCTGCCGCTGTCTCTCCGTCTGTCTCTGTATCTGTCTCCGTCTCTGTCTCTGGATCTCCCTCTGGCTCTGTCTCTGACTCTGTCTCTGTCTCTGTCTCTGTCTCTGTCTCTGTCTCTGTCTCTGTCTCTGTCTCTGTCTCCGTCTCTGTCTTTGTCTCTGTCTCGATCTCTATCTCTGTCGCTGTCTCCGTCTCTGTCTCTGTCCCTGCCTCTGTCTCTGTCTCTGTCTCTGTCTCTGTCATTGTCTCTGTCTCTGCCACTGTCTCTGTCTCAGTCTCCGCCTCCGCCTGTGTCTCTGTCTCTGTCTCTGTCTCTGTCTCTGTCTCTGTCTCTGTCTCTGTCTCTGTCTCTGTCTCTGTCTCTGTCTCTGCCTCTGTCTCTGTCTCTGTCTCTGTCTCTGTCTCTGTCTCTGTCTCTGTCTCTGTCTCTGTCTCTGTCTCTGTCTCTGTCTCTGTCTCTGTCTCTGTCTCTGTCTCTGTCTCTGTCTCTGTCTCTGTCTCTGTCTCTGTCTCTGTCTCTGTCCCTGTCTCTGTCATTGTCTCTGTCTCTGCCACTGTCTCTGTCTCTGTCTCAGCCTCCGCCTCCGCCTGTGTCTCCGTCTCCGTCTCTGTCTCTGTCTCTGTCTCTGTCTCTGTCATTGTCTCTGTCTCTGCCACTGTCTCTGTCTCATTCTCTGTCTCCGTCCTTGTCTCCGTCTTTCTTCCACCCCCTCTGACACCGTCGCTGTCACCTGACCCACTGTCTCTGTCTGTGTCTCTGTCTCTGCCTCTGTCTCTGTCTCTGTCTCTGCCGCTGTCTCTCCGCCTGTCTCTGTATCTGTCTCCGTCTCTGTCTCTGGATCTTCCTCTGGCTCTGTCTCTGACTCTGTCTCTGTCTCCGTTTCTGTCTCTGTCACTGTCGCTGTCTCTGTCTCTGTCTCTGTCTCTGTCTCCGTCTCTGTCTTTGTCTCTGTCTCGATCTCTGTCTCTGTCTCTGTCTCTGTCTCTGTCTCTGTCTCTGTCTCTGTCTCTGTCTCTGTCTCTGTCTCTGTCTCTGTCTCTGTCTCTGTCTCTGTCTCTGTCTCTGTCTCTGTCTCTGTCTCTGTCTCTGTCTCTGTCTCTGTCTCTGTCTCTGTCTCTGTCTCTGTCTCGATCTCTATCTCTGTCGCTGTCTCAGTCTCTGTCTCTGTCCCTGCCTCTGTCTCTGTCTCTGTCTCTGTCTCTGTCATTGTCTCTGTCTCTGCCACTGTCTCTGTCTCAGTCTCCGCCTCCGCCTGTGTCTCTGTCTCTGTCTCTGTCTCTGTCTCTGTCTCTGTCTCTGTCTCTGTGTCAGTCTCTGTCTCAGTCTCTGTCTCGGTCTCTGCCTCTGTCCCTGTCTCTGTCTCTGTCTCTGTCTCTGTCTCTGTCTCTGTCTCTGTCTCTGTCATTGTCTCTGTCTCTGCCACTGTCTCTGTCTCATTCTCTGTCTCCGTCCTTGTCTCCGTCTTTGTTCCTCCCCCTCTGACACCGTCTTTGTCACCTGCCCCTCTGTCTCTGTCTCTGCCGCTGTCTCTCCCTCTGTCTCTGTATCTGTCTCTGGATCTGTCTCTGGATCTGTCTCTGTCTCTGTCTCTGTCTCTGTCTCTGTCTCTGACTCTGTCTCTCTCTCTGCCTCTGTCTCGGTCTCCGTCTCCGTCTCTGTCTCTGTCTCTATCTCTGTCTCTGTCTCTGTCTCTGTCTCTGTCTCTGTCACTGTCGCTGTCTCTGTCTCTGTCTCTGTCTCTGTCTCCGTTCCTGTCTCTGTCTCTGTCTCTGTCTCTGTCTCTGTCTCTGTCTCTGTCTCTGTCTCTGTCTCTGTCTCTCCCTCTGTCTCTGTATCTGTCTCTGGATCTGTCTCTGTCTCTGTCTCTGTCTCTGTCTCTGCCTCTGTCTCTGCATCTGTCTCTCTCTCTGCCTCTGTCTCGGTCTCCGTCTCCGTCTCTGTCTCTGTCTCCATCTCTGTCTCTGTCTCTGTCTCTGTCACTGTCGCTGTCTCTGTCTCCGTTCCTGTCTCTGTCTCTGTCTCTGTCTCTGTCTCTGTCTCTGTCTCTGTCTCTGTCTCTGTCTCTGTCTCTGTCTCTATCTCTCTCTCTGTCTCTCTCTCTGTCTCTGTCTCTGTCTCTGTCATTGTCTCTGTCTCTGCCACTGTCTCTGTCTCTGTCTCAGTCGCCGCCTCCGCCTGTGTCTCCGTCTCCGTCTCTGTCTCTGTCTCATTCTCTGTCTCCGTCCTTGTCTCCTTCTTTGTTCCACCCCCTCTGACACCGTTGCTGTCACCTGACCCACTGTCTCTGTCTGTGTCTCTGTCTCTGCCACTGTCTCTGTCTCTGTCTCAGTCTCCGCCTCCGCCTGTGTCTCCGTCTCCGTCTCTGTCTCTGTCTCTGTCTCTGTCTCTGTCTCTGTCTCTGTCTCTGTCTCTGTCATTGTCTCTGTCTCTGCCACTGTCTCTGTCTCATTCTCTGTCTCCGTCCTTGTCTCCGTCTTCGTTCCACCCCCTCTGACACCGTCGCTGTCACCTGACCCACTGTCTCTGTCTGTCTCTGTCTCTGCCTCTGTCTCTGTCTCTGTCTCTGCCGCTGTCTCTCCGTCTGTCTCTGTATCTGCCTCCGTCTCTGTCTCTGGATCTCCCTCTGGCTCTGTCTCTGACTCTGTCTCTGTCTCTGTCTCTGTCTCTGTCTCTGTCTCTGTCTCTGTCTCTGTCTCTGTCTCCGTCTCTGTCTTTGTCTCTGTCTCGATCTCTATCTCTGTCGCTGTCTCCGTCTCTGTCTCTGTCCCTGCCTCTGTCTCTGTCTCTGTCTCTGTCTCTGTCATTGTCTCTGTCTCTGCCACTGTCTCTGTCTCAGTCTCCGCCTCCGCCTGTGTCTCTGTCTCTGTCTCTGTCTCTGTCTCTGTCTCTGTCTCTGTCTCTGTCTCTGTCTCTGTCTCTGTCTCTGTCTCTGCCTCTGTCTCTGTCTCTGTCTCTGTCTCTGTCTCTGTCTCTGTCTCTGTCTCTGTCTCTGTCTCTGTTTCTGTCTCTGTCTCTGTCCCTGTCTCTGTCTCTGTCTCTGTCTCTGTCTCTGTCTCTGTCCCTGTCTCTGTCATTGTCTCTGTCTCTGCCACTGTCTCTGTGTCTGTCTCAGCCTCCGCCTCCGCCTGTGTCTCCGTCTCCGTCTCTGTCTCTGTCTCTGTCTCTGTCTCTGTCATTGTCTCTGTCTCTGCCACTGTCTCTGTCTCATTCTCTGTCTCCGTCCTTGTCTCCGTCTTTGTTCCACCCCCTCTGACAACGTCGCTGTCACCTGACCCACTGTCTCTGTCTGTGTCTCTGTCTCTGCCTCTGTCTCTGTCTCTGTCTCTGCCGCTGTCTCTCCGCCTGTCTCTGTATCTGTCTCTGTCTCTGTCTCTGGATCTCCCTCTGGCTCTGTCTCTGCCACTGTCTCTCTCTCTGCCTCTGTCTCAGTCTCTGTCTCTGTCATTGTCTCTGTCTCTGCCACTGTCTCTGTCTCAGTCTCCGCCTCCGCCTGTGTCTCTGTCTCTGTCTCTGTCTCTGTCTCTGTCTCTGTCTCTGTCTCTGTCTCAGTCTCTGTCTCAGTCTCTGTCTCTGTCTCGGTCTCTGCCTCTGTCTCGGTCTCCGTCTCCGTCTCCGTCTCTGTCTCTGTCTCTATCTCTGTCTCTGTCTCTGTCTCTGTCTCTGTCACTGTCGCTGTCTCTGTCTCTGTCTCTGTCTCTGTCTCCGTTCCTGTCTCTGTCTCTGTCTCTGTCTCTGTCTCTGTCTCTGTCTCTGTCTCTGTCTCTGTCTCTGTCTCTCCCTCTGTCTCTGTATCTGTCTCTGGATCTGTCTCTGTCTCTGTCTCTGTCTCTGTCTCTGCCTCTGTCTCTGCATCTGTCTCTCTCTCTGCCTCTGTCTCGGTCTCCGTCTCCGTCTCTGTCTCTGTCTCCATCTCTGTCTCTGTCTCTGTCTCTGTCACTGTCGCTGTCTCTGTCTCCGTTCCTGTCTCTGTCTCTGTCTCTGTCTCTGTCTCTGTCTCTGTCTCTGTCTCTGTCTCTGTCTCTGTCTCTGTCTCTGTCTCTATCTCTCTCTCTGTCTCTCTCTCTGTCTCTGTCTCTGTCTCTGTCATTGTCTCTGTCTCTGCCACTGTCTCTGTCTCTGTCTCAGTCGCCGCCTCCGCCTGTGTCTCTGTCTCTGTCTCTGTCTCTGTCTCTGTCTCTGTCTCTGTCTCTGTCTCTGTCTCTGTCATTGTCTCTGTCTCTGCCACTGTCTCTGTCTCATTCTCTGTCTCCGTCCTTGTCTCCGTCTTTGTTCCTCCCCCTCTGACACCGTCTTTGTCACCTGCCCCTCTGTCTCTGTCTCTGCCGCTGTCTCTCCCTCTGTCTCTGTATCTGTCTCTGGATCTGTCTCTGGATCTGTCTCTGTCTCTGTCTCTGTCTCTGTCTCTGTCTCTGTCTCTGCCTCTGTCTCTCTCTCTGCCTCTGTCTCAGTCTCCGCCACCGCCTGTGTCTCTGTCTCTGTCTCTGTCTCTGTCTCTGTCTCTGTCTCTGTCTCTGTCTCTGTCTCTGTCTCTGTCTCTGTCTCTGTCTCTGTCTCTGTCTCTGTCTCTGTCTCTGTCTCTGTCTCTGTCTCTGTCTCTGTCTCTGTCTCTGTCTCTGTCTCTGTCTCTGTCTCTGTCTCTGTCTCTGTCTCTGTCTCTGTCTCTGTCTCTGTCTCTGTCTCTGTCTCTGTCTCTGTCTCTGTCTCTGCCTCTGTGTCTGTCTCTGTCTCTGTCTCTGTCTCTGTCTCTGTCTCTGTCTCTGTCTCTGTCTCTGTCTCTGTCTCTGTCTCTGTCTCTGTCTCTGTCTCTGTCTCTGTCATTGTCTCTGTCTCTGCCACTGTCTCTGTCTCCGTCTCTGTCTCTGTCTCTGTCTCTGTCATTGTCTCTGTCTCTGCCACTGTCTCTGTCTCATTCTCTGTCTCCGTCCTTGTCTCCGTCTTTGTTCCACCCCCTCTGACACCGTCGCTGACACCTGACCCACTGTCTCTGTCTGTGTCTCTGTCTCTGCCACTGTCTCTGCCTCTGTCTCTGCCGCTGTCTCTCCGTCTATCTCTGTATCTGTCTCCGTCTCTGTCTCTGGATCTCCATCTGGCTCTGTCTCTGTCTCTGTCTCTGTCTCTGTCTCTGTCTCTGTCTCTGTCTCTGTCTCTGTCTCTGTCTCTGTCTCTGTCTCTGTCTCTGTCTCTGTCTCTGTCTCTGTCTCTGTCTCTGTCTCTGTCTCTGTCTCTGTCTCTGTCTCTGTCTCTGTCTCTGTCTCTGTCTCTGTCTCTGCCGCTGTCTCTCCCTCTGTCTCTGTATCTGTCTCTGGATCTGTCTCTGGATCTGTCTCTGTCTCTGTCTCTGTCTCTGTCTCTGTCTCTGTCTCTGTCTCTGCCTCTGTCTCTCTCTCTGCCTCTGTCTCGGTCTCCGTCTCCGTCTCTGTCTCTGTCTCTATCTCTGTCTCTGTCTCTGTCTCTGTCTCTGTCTCTGCCTCTGTCTCTCTCTCTGCCTCTGTCTCTGTCTCTGTCTCTGTCTCTGTCTCTGTCTCTGTCTCTGTCTCTGTCTCCGTCTTTGTTCCTCCCCCTCTGACACCGTCTTTGTCACCTGCCCCTCTGTCTCTGTCTCTGCCGCTGTCTCTCCCTCTGTCTCTGTATCTGTCTCTGGATCTGTCTCTGTCTCTGTCTCTGTCTCTGTCTCTGTCTCTGTCTCTGTCTCTGTCTCTGCCTCTGTCTCTCTCTCTGCCTCTGTCTCAGTCTCCGCCACCGCCTGTGTCTCTGTCTCTGTCTCTGTCTCTGTCTCTGTCTCTGTCTCTGTCTCTGTCTCTGTCTCTGTCTCTGTCTCTGTCTCTGTCTCTGTCTCTGTCTCTGTCTCTGTCTCTGTCTCTGTCTCTGTCTCTGTCTCTGTCTCTGTCTCTGTCTCTGTCTCTGTCTCTGTCTCTGTCTCTGTCTCTGTCTCTGTCTCTGTCTCTGTCTCTGTCTCTGTCTCTGTCTCTGTCTCTGTCTCTGTCTCTGTCTCTGTCTCTGTCTCTGTCTCTGTCTCTGTCTCTGTCTCTGTCTCTGTCTCTGTCTCTGTCTCTGTCTCTGTCTCTGTCTCTGTCTCTGTCTCTGTCTCTGTCTCTGTCTCTGTCTCTGCCTCTGTGTCTGTCTCTGTCTCTGTCTCTGTCTCTGTCTCTGTCTCTGTCTCTGTCTCTGTCTCTGTCTCTGTCTCTGTCTCTGTCTCTGTCTCTGTCTCTGTCTCTGTCTCTGTCATTGTCTCTGTCTCTGCCACTGTCTCTGTCTCTGTCTCTGTCTCTGTCTCTGTCTCTGTCTCTGTCATTGTCTCTGTCTCTGCCACTGTCTCTGTCTCATTCTCTGTCTCCGTCCTTGTCTCCGTCTTTGTTCCACCCCCTCTGACACCGTCGCTGTCACCTGACCCACTGTCTCTGTCTGTGTCTCTGTCTCTGCCACTGTCTCTGTCTCTGTCTCTGCCGCTGTCTCTCCGTCTATCTCTGTATCTGTCTCCGTCTCTGTCTCTGGATCTCCATCTGGCTCTGTCTCTGTCTCTGTCTCTGTCTCTGTCTCTGTCTCTGTCTCTGTCTCTGTCTCTGTCTCTGTCTCTGTCTCTGTCTCTGTCTCTGTCTCTGTCTCTGTCTCTGTCTCTGTCTCTGTCTCTGTCTCTGTCTCTGTCTCTGTCTCTGTCTCTGTCTCTGTCTCTGTCTCTGTCTCTGTCTCTGTCTCTGTCTCTGCCGCTGTCTCTCCCTCTGTCTCTGTATCTGTCTCTGGATCTGTCTCTGGATCTGTCTCTGTCTCTGTCTCTGTCTCTGTCTCTGTCTCTGTCTCTGTCTCTGCCTCTGTCTCTCTCTCTGCCTCTGTCTCGGTCTCCGTCTCCGTCTCTGTCTCTGTCTCTATCTCTGTCTCTGTCTCTGTCTCTGTCTCTGTCTCTGCCTCTGTCTCTCTCTCTGCCTCTGTCTCTGTCTCTGTCTCTGTCTCTGTCTCTGTCTCTGTCTCTGTCTCTGTCTCTGTCTCTGTCTCTGTCTCTGTCTCTGTCTCTGTCTCTGTCTCTGTCTCTGTCGCTGTCCCTGTCCCTGTCCCTGTCTCTGTCTCTGTCTCTGTCTCTGTCTCTGTCTCTGTCTCTGTCTCTGTCTCTGTCTCTGTCTCTGTCTCTGTCTCTGTCTCTGTCTCTGTCTCTGTCTCTGTCTCTGTCTCTGTCTCTGTTCTGTCTCTGTCTCTGTCTCTGTCTCTGTCTCTGTCTCTGTCTCTGTCTCTGTCTCTGTCTCTGTCTCTGTGTCTGTCTCTGTCTCTGTCTCTGTCTCTCTCTCTGTCATTGTCTCTGTCTCTGCCACTGTCTCTGTCTCTGTCTCAGTCTCCGCCTCCGCCTGTGTCTCCGTCTCCGTCTCTGTCTCTGTCTCTGTCTCTGTCTCTGTCTCTGTCTCTGTCATTGTCTCTGTCTCTGCCACTGTCTCTGTCTCTGTCTCTGTCTCTGTCTCTGTCTCTGTCATTGTCTCTGTCTCTGCCACTGTCTCTGTCTCATTCTCTGTCTCCGTCCTTGTCTCCGTCTTTGTTCCACCCCCTCTGACACCGTCGCTGTCACCTGACCCACTGTCTCTGTCTGTGTCTCTGTCTCTGCCTCTGTCTCTGTCTCTGTCTCTGCCGCTGTCTCTCCGTCTGTCTCTGCATCTGTCTCCGTCTCTGTCTCTGGATCTCCCTCTGGCTCTGTCTCTGACACTGTCTCTGTCTCCGTTTCTGTCTCTGTCACTGTCGCTGTCTCTGTCTCTGTCTCTGTCTCTGTCTCCGTCTCTGCCTTTGTCTCTGTCTCGATCTCTATCTCTGTCGCTGTCTCAGTCTCTGTCTCTGTCCCTGCCTCTGTCTCTGTCTCTGTCTCTGTCTCTGTCATTGTCTCTGTCTCTGCCACTGTCTCTGTCTCAGTCTCCGCCTCCGCCTGCGTCTCTGTCGTTGTCTCTGTCTCTGTCTCTGTCTCTGTCTCTGTCTCTGTCTCAGTCTCTGTCTCAGTCTCTGTCTCTGTCTCGGTCTCTGCCTCTGTCCCTGTCTCTGTCTCTGTCTCTGTCTCTGTCTCTGTCATTGTCTCTGTCTCTGCCACTGTCTCTGTCTCATTCTCTGTCTCCGTCCTTGTCTCCGTCTTTGTTCCTCCCCCTCTGACACCGTCTTTGTCACCTGCCCCTCTGTCTCTGTCTCTGTCTCTGTTTCTGTCTCTGTCCCTGACTCTGTCTCTGTCTCTGTCTCTGTCTCTGTCTCTGTCTCTGTCTCTGTCTCTGCCTCTGTCTCTCTCTCTGCCTCTGTCTCGGTCTCCGTCTCCGTCTCTGTCTCTGTCTCTATCTCTGTCTCTGTCTCTGTCTCTGTCTCTGACTCTGTCTCTGCCTCTGTCTCTGTCTCTGTCTCTGTCTCTGTCTCTGTCTCTGTCTCTGTCTCTGTCTCTGTCTCTGTCTCTGTCTCTGTCTCTGTCTCTGTCTCTGTCTCTGTCTCTGTCTCTGTCTCTGTCATTGTCTCTGTCTCTGCCACTGTCTCTGTCTCATTCTCTGTCTCCGTCCTTGTCTCCGTCTTTGTTCCTCCCCCTCTGACACCGTCTTTGTCACCTGCCCCTCTGTCTCTGTCTCTGCCGCTGTCTCTCCCTCTGTCTCTGTATCTGTCTCTGGATCTGTCTCTGGATCTGTCTCTGTCTCTGTCTCTGTCTCTGTCTCTGTCTCTGTCTCTGCCTCTGTCTCTCTCTCTGCCTCTGTCTCAGTCTCCGCCACCGCCTGTGTCTCTGTCTCTGTCTCTGTCTCTGTCTCTGTCTCTGTCTCTGTCTCTGTCTCTGTCTCTGTCTCTGTCTCTGTCTCTGTCTCTGTCTCTGTCTCTGTCTCTGTCTCTGTCTCTGTCTCTGTCTCTGTCTCTGTCTCTGTCTCTGTCTCTGTCTCTGTCTCTGTCTCTGTCTCTGTCTCTGTCTCTGTCTCTGTCTCTGTCTCTGTCTCTGTCTCTGTCTCTGTCTCTGTCTCTGTCTCTGTCTCTGTCTCTGTCTCTGTCTCTGTCTCTGCCTCTGTGTCTGTCTCTGTCTCTGTCTCTGTCTCTGTCTCTGTCTCTGTCTCTGTCTCTGTCTCTGTCTCTGTCTCTGCCTCTGTGTCTGTCTCTGTCTCTGTCTCTGTCTCTGTCTCTGTCTCTGTCTCTGTCTCTGTCTCTGTCTCTGTCTCTGTCTCTGTCTCTGTCTCTGTCATTGTCTCTGTCTCTGCCACTGTCTCTGTCTCTGTCTCTGTCTCTGTCTCTGTCTCTGTCATTGTCTCTGTCTCTGCCACTGTCTCTGTCTCATTCTCTGTCTCCGTCCTTGTCTCCGTCTTTGTTCCACCCCCTCTGACACCGTCGCTGTCACCTGACCCACTGTCTCTGTCTGTGTCTCTGTCTCTGCCACTGTCTCTGTCTCTGTCTCTGCCGCTGTCTCTCCGTCTATCTCTGTATCTGTCTCCGTCTCTGTCTCTGGATCTCCATCTGGCTCTGTCTCTGTCTCTGTCTCTGTCTCTGTCTCTGTCTCTGTCTCTGTCTCTGTCTCTGTCTCTGTCTCTGTCTCTGTCTCTGTCTCTGTCTCTGTCTCTGTCTCTGTCTCTGTCTCTGTCTCTGTCTCTGTCTCTGTCTCTGTCTCTGTCTCTGTCTCTGTCTCTGTCTCTGTCTCTGTCTCTGTCTCTGTCTCTGCCGCTGTCTCTCCCTCTGTCTCTGTATCTGTCTCTGGATCTGTCTCTGGATCTGTCTCTGTCTCTGTCTCTGTCTCTGTCTCTGTCTCTGTCTCTGTCTCTGCCTCTGTCTCTCTCTCTGCCTCTGTCTCGGTCTCCGTCTCCGTCTCTGTCTCTGTCTCTATCTCTGTCTCTGTCTCTGTCTCTGTCTCTGTCTCTGCCTCTGTCTCTCTCTCTGCCTCTGTCTCTGTCTCTGTCTCTGTCTCTGTCTCTGTCTCTGTCTCTGTCTCTGTCTCCGTCTTTGTTCCTCCCCCTCTGACACCGTCTTTGTCACCTGCCCCTCTGTCTCTGTCTCTGCCGCTGTCTCTCCCTCTGTCTCTGTATCTGTCTCTGGATCTGTCTCTGTCTCTGTCTCTGTCTCTGTCTCTGTCTCTGTCTCTGTCTCTGTCTCTGTCTCTGTCTCTGTCTCTGTCTCTGCCTCTGTGTCTGTCTCTGTCTCTGTCTCTGTCTCTGTCTCTGTCTCTGTCTCTGTCTCTGTCTCTGTCTCTGTCTCTGTCTCTGTCTCTGTCTCTGTCTCTGTCTCTGTCTCTGTCTCTGTCATTGTCTCTGTCTCTGCCACTGTCTCTGTCTCTGTCTCTGTCTCTGTCTCTGTCTCTGTCATTGTCTCTGTCTCTGCCACTGTCTCTGTCTCATTCTCTGTCTCCGTCCTTGTCTCCGTCTTTGTTCCACCCCCTCTGACACCGTCGCTGTCACCTGACCCACTGTCTCTGTCTGTGTCTCTGTCTCTGCCACTGTCTCTGTCTCTGTCTCTGCCGCTGTCTCTCCGTCTATCTCTGTATCTGTCTCCGTCTCTGTCTCTGGATCTCCATCTGGCTCTGTCTCTGTCTCTGTCTCTGTCTCTGTCTCTGTCTCTGTCTCTGTCTCTGTCTCTGTCTCTGTCTCTGTCTCTGTCTCTGTCTCTGTCTCTGTCTCTGTCTCTGTCTCTGTCTCTGTCTCTGTCTCTGTCTCTGTCTCTGTCTCTGTCTCTGTCTCTGTCTCTGTCTCTGTCTCTGTCTCTGTCTCTGCCGCTGTCTCTCCCTCTGTCTCTGTATCTGTCTCTGGATCTGTCTCTGGATCTGTCTCTGTCTCTGTCTCTGTCTCTGTCTCTGTCTCTGTCTCTGTCTCTGCCTCTGTCTCTCTCTCTGCCTCTGTCTCGGTCTCCGTCTCCGTCTCTGTCTCTGTCTCTATCTCTGTCTCTGTCTCTGTCTCTGTCTCTGTCTCTGCCTCTGTCTCTCTCTCTGCCTCTGTCTCTGTCTCTGTCTCTGTCTCTGTCTCTGTCTCTGTCTCTGTCTCTGTCTCTGTCTCTGTCTCTGTCTCTGTCTCTGTCTCTGTCTCTGTCTCTGTCTCTGTCGCTGTCCCTGTCCCTGTCCCTGTCTCTGTCTCTGTCTCTGTCTCTGTCTCTGTCTCTGTCTCTGTCTCTGTCTCTGTCTCTGTCTCTGTCTCTGTCTCTGTCTCTGTCTCCGTCTCTGTCTCTGTCTCTGTCTCTGTCTCTGTTCTGTCTCTGTCTCTGTCTCTGTCTCTGTCTCTGTCTCTGTCTCTGTCTCTGTCTCTGTCTCTGTCTCTGTGTCTGTCTCTGTCTCTGTCTCTGTCTCTCTCTCTGTCATTGTCTCTGTCTCTGCCACTGTCTCTGTCTCTGTCTCAGTCTCCGCCTCCGCCTGTGTCTCCGTCTCCGTCTCTGTCTCTGTCTCTGTCTCTGTCTCTGTCTCTGTCTCTGTCTCTGTCATTGTCTCTGTCTCTGCCACTGTCTCTGTCTCTATCTCTGTCTCTGTCTCTGTCTCTGTCATTGTCTCTGTCTCTGCCACTGTCTCTGTCTCATTCTCTGTCTCCGTCCTTGTCTCCGTCTTTGTTCCACCCCCTCTGACACCGTCGCTGTCACCTGACCCACTGTCTCTGTCTGTGTCTCTGTCTCTGCCTCTGTCTCTGTCTCTGTCTCTGCCGCTGTCTCTCCGTCTGTCTCTGCATCTGTCTCCGTCTCTGTCTCTGGATCTCCCTCTGGCTCTGTCTCTGACACTGTCTCTGTCTCCGTTTCTGTCTCTGTCACTGTCGCTGTCTCTGTCTCTGTCTCTGTCTCTGTCTCTGTCTCCGTCTCTGCCTTTGTCTCTGTCTCGATCTCTATCTCTGTCGCTGTCTCAGTCTCTGTCTCTGTCCCTGCCTCTGTCTCTGTCTCTGTCTCTGTCTCTGTCATTGTCTCTGTCTCTGCCACTGTCTCTGTCTCAGTCTCCGCCTCCGCCTGCGTCTCTGTCGTTGTCTCTGTCTCTGTCTCTGTCTCTGTCTCTGTCTCTGTCTCAGTCTCTGTCTCAGTCTCTGTCTCTGTCTCGGTCTCTGCCTCTGTCCCTGTCTCTGTCTCTGTCTCTGTCTCTGTCTCTGTCATTGTCTCTGTCTCTGCCACTGTCTCTGTCTCATTCTCTGTCTCCGTCCTTGTCTCCGTCTTTGTTCCTCCCCCTCTGACACCGTCTTTGTCACCTGCCCCTCTGTCTCTGTCTCTGTCTCTGTTTCTGTCTCTGTCCCTGACTCTGTCTCTGTCTCTGTCTCTGTCTCTGTCTCTGTCTCTGTCTCTGTCTCTGCCTCTGTCTCTCTCTCTGCCTCTGTCTCGGTCTCCGTCTCCGTCTCTGTCTCTGTCTCTATCTCTGTCTCTGTCTCTGTCTCTGTCTCTGACTCTGTCTCTGCCTCTGTCTCTGTCTCTGTCTCTGTCTCTGTCTCTGTCTCTGTCTCTGTCTCTGTCTCTGTCTCTGTCTCTGTCTCTGTCTCTGTCTCTGTCTCTGTCTTTGTCTCTGTCTCTGTCTCTGCCTCTGTCTCTGCCGCTGTCTCTCCCTCTGTCTCTGTATCTGTCTCTGGATCTGTCTCTGGATCTGTCTCTGTCTCTGTCTCTGTCTCTGTCTCTGTCTCTGTCTCTGTCTCTCTCTCTGCCTCTGTCTCTGTCCCTGTCTCTGTCTCTGTCTCTGTCTCTGTCTCTGTCTCTGTCTCTGTCTCTGTCTCTGTCTCTGTCTCTGTCTCTGCCTCTGTCTCTGTCTCTGTCTCTGTCTCTGTCTCTGTCTCTGTCTCTGTCTCTGTCTCTGTCTCTGTCTCTGCCTCTGTCTCTGTCTCTGTCTCTGTCTCTGTCTCTGTCTCTGTTCTCAGTCTCCGCCTCCGCCTGTGTCTCTGTCTCTGTCACTGTCGCTGTCTCTGTCTCTGTCTCTGTCTCTGTCTCTGTCTCTGTCTCTGTCTCTGTCTCTGTCTCTGTCTCTGTCTCTGTCTCTGTCTCTGTCTCTGTCTCTGTCTCTGTCTCTGTCTCTGTCTCTGTCTCTGTCTCTGTCTCTGTCTCTGTCTCTGTTTCTGTCTCTGTCTCTGTCTCTGTCTCTGTCTCTGTCTCTGTCTCTGTCTCTGTCTCTGTCTCTGTCTCTGTCTCTGTCTCTGTCTCTGCCTCTGTCTCTGTCTCTGTCTCTGTCTCTGTCTCTGTCTCTGTCTCTGTTCTCAGTCTCCGCCTCCGCCTGTGTCTCTGTCTCTGTCACTGTCGCTGTCTCTGTCTCTGTCTCTGTCTCTGTCTCTGTCTCTGTCTCTGTCTCTGTCTCTGTCTCTGTCTCTGTCTCTGTCTCTGTCTCTGTCTCTGTCTCTGTCTCTGTCTCTGTCTCTGTCTCTGTCTCTGTCTCTGTCTCTGTCTCTGTCTCTGTCTCTGTCTCTGTCTCTGTCTCTGTCTCTGTCTCTGTCTCTGTCTCTGTCTCTGTCTCTGTCTCTGTCTCTGTCTCTGTCTCTGTCTCTGTCTCTGTCTCTGTCTCTGTCTCTGTCTCTGTCTCTATCTCTCTCTCTGTCTCTCTCTCTGTCTCTGTCTCTGTCTCTGTCATTGTCTCTGTCTCTGCCACTGTCTCTGTCTCTGTCTCAGTCGCCGCCTCCGCCTGTGTCTCCGTCTCCGTCTCTGTCTCTGTCTCTGTCTCTGTCTCTGTCTCTGTCTCTGTCTCTGTCTCTGTCATTGTCTCTGTCTCTGCCACTGTCTCTGTCTCATTCTCTGTCTCCGTCCTTGTCTCCTTCTTTGTTCCACCCCCTCTGACACCGTTGCTGTCACCTGACCCACTGTCTCTGTCTGTGTCTCTGTCTCTGCCTCTGTCTCTGTCTCTGTCTCTGCCGCTGTCTCTCCGTCTGTCTCTGTATCTGTCTCCGTCTCTGTCTCTGGACCTCCCTCTGGCTCTGTCTCTGACTCTGTCTCTGTCTCCGTTTCTGTCTCTGTCACAGTCGCTGTCTCTGTCTCTGCCGCTGTCTCTCCCTCTGTCTCTGTATCTGTCTCTGGATCTGTCTCTGGATCTGTCTCTGTCTCTGTCTCTGTCTCTGTCTCTGTCTCTGTCTCTGTCTCTGCCCGTGTCTCTCTCTCTGCCTCTGTCTCGGTCTCCGTCTCCGTCTCTGTCTCTGTCTCTATCTCTGTCTCTGTCTCTGTCTCTGTCTCTGTCTCTGCCTCTGTCTCTCTCTCTGCCTCTGTCTCTGTCTCTGTCTCTGTCTCTGTCTCTGTCTCTGTCTCTGTCTCTGTCTCCGTCTTTGTTCCTCCCCCTCTGACACCGTCTTTGTCACCTGCCCCTCTGTCTCTGTCTCTGCCGCTGTCTCTCCCTCTGTCTCTGTATCTGTCTCTGGATCTGTCTCTGTCTCTGTCTCTGTCTCTGTCTCTGTCTCTGTCTCTGTCTCTGTCTCTGTCTCTGCCTCTGTCTCTCTCTCTGCCTCTGTCTCAGTCTCCGCCACCGCCTGTGTCTCTGTCTCTGTCTCTGTCTCTGTCTCTGTCTCTGTCTCTGTCTCTGTCTCTGTCTCTGTCTCTGTCTCTGTCTCTGTCTCTGTCTCTGTCTCTGTCTCTGTCTCTGTCTCTGTCTCTGTCTCTGTCTCTGTCTCTGTCTCTGTCTCTGTCTCTGTCTCTGTCTCTGTCTCTGTCTCTGTCTCTGTCTCTGTCTCTGTCTCTGTCTCTGTCTCTGTCTCTGTCTCTGTCTCTGTCTCTGTCTCTGTCTCTGTCTCTGTCTCTGTCTCTGTCTCTGTCTCTGTCTCTGTCTCTGTCTCTGTCTCTGTCTCTGTCTCTGTCTCTGTCTCTGTCTCTGTCTCTGCCTCTGTGTCTGTCTCTGTCTCTGTCTCTGTCTCTGTCTCTGTCTCTGTCTCTGTCTCTGTCTCTGTCTCTGTCTCTGTCTCTGTCTCTGTCTCTGTCTCTGTCTCTGTCTCTGTCTCTGTCATTGTCTCTGTCTCTGCCACTGTCTCTGTCTCTGTCTCTGTCTCTGTCTCTGTCTCTGTCATAGTCTCTGTCTCTGCCACTGTCTCTGTCTCATTCTCTGTCTCCGTCCTTGTCTCCGTCTTTGTTCCACCCCCTCTGACACCGTCGCTGTCACCTGACCCACTGTCTCTGTCTGTGTCTCTGTCTCTGCCACTGTCTCTGTCTCTGTCTCTGCCGCTGTCTCTCCGTCTATCTCTGTATCTGTCTCCGTCTCTGTCTCTGGATCTCCATCTGGCTCTGTCTCTGTCTCTGTCTCTGTCTCTGTCTCTGTCTCTGTCTCTGTCTCTGTCTCTGTCTCTGTCTCTGTCTCTGTCTCTGTCTCTGTCTCTGTCTCTGTCTCTGTCTCTGTCTCTGTCTCTGTCTCTGTCTCTGTCTCTGTCTCTGTCTCTGTCTCTGTCTCTGTCTCTGCCGCTGTCTCTCCCTCTGTCTCTGTATCTGTCTCTGGATCTGTCTCTGGATCTGTCTCTGTCTCTGTCTCTGTCTCTGTCTCTGTCTCTGTCTCTGTCTCTGCCTCTGTCTCTCTCTCTGCCTCTGTCTCGGTCTCCGTCTCCGTCTCTGTCTCTGTCTCTATCTCTGTCTCTGTCTCTGTCTCTGTCTCTGTCTCTGCCTCTGTCTCTCTCTCTGCCTCTGTCTCTGTCTCTGTCTCTGTCTCTGTCTCTGTCTCTGTCTCTGTCTCTGTCTCTGTCTCTGTCTCTGTCTCTGTCTCTGTCTCTGTCTCTGTCTCTGTCTCTGTCGCTGTCCCTGTCCCTGTCCCTGTCTCTGTCTCTGTCTCTGTCTCTGTCTCTGTCTCTGTCTCTGTCTCTGTCTCTGTCTCTGTCTCTGTCTCTGTCTCTGTCTCTGTCTCTGTCTCTGTCTCTGTCTCTGTCTCTGTCTCTGTCTCTGTTCTGTCTCTGTCTCTGTCTCTGTCTCTGTCTCTGTCTCTGTCTCTGTCTCTGTCTCTGTCTCTGTCTCTGTGTCTGTCTCTGTCTCTGTCTCTGTCTCTCTCTCTGTCATTGTCTCTGTCTCTGCCACTGTCTCTGTCTCTGTCTCAGTCTCCGCCTCCGCCTGTGTCTCCGTCTCCGTCTCTGTCTCTGTCTCTGTCTCTGTCTCTGTCTCTGTCTCTGTCTCTGTCATTGTCTCTGTCTCTGCCACTGTCTCTGTCTCTGTCTCTGTCTCTGTCTCTGTCTCTGTCATTGTCTCTGTCTCTGCCACTGTCTCTGTCTCATTCTCTGTCTCCGTCCTTGTCTCCGTCTTTGTTCCACCCCCTCTGACACCGTCGCTGTCACCTGACCCACTGTCTCTGTCTGTGTCTCTGTCTCTGCCTCTGTCTCTGTCTCTGTCTCTGCCGCTGTCTCTCCGTCTGTCTCTGCATCTGTCTCCGTCTCTGTCTCTGGATCTCCCTCTGGCTCTGTCTCTGACACTGTCTCTGTCTCCGTTTCTGTCTCTGTCACTGTCGCTGTCTCTGTCTCTGTCTCTGTCTCTGTCTCCGTCTCTGCCTTTGTCTCTGTCTCGATCTCTATCTCTGTCGCTGTCTCAGTCTCTGTCTCTGTCCCTGCCTCTGTCTCTGTCTCTGTCTCTGTCTCTGTCATTGTCTCTGTCTCTGCCACTGTCTCTGTCTCAGTCTCCGCCTCCGCCTGCGTCTCTGTCGTTGTCTCTGTCTCTGTCTCTGTCTCTGTCTCTGTCTCTGTCTCAGTCTCTGTCTCAGTCTCTGTCTCTGTCTCGGTCTCTGCCTCTGTCCCTGTCTCTGTCTCTGTCTCTGTCTCTGTCTCTGTCATTGTCTCTGTCTCTGCCACTGTCTCTGTCTCATTCTCTGTCTCCGTCTTTGTTCCTCCCCCTCTGACACCGTCTTTGTCACCTGCCCCTCTGTCTCTGTCTCTGTCTCTGTTTCTGTCTCTGTCCCTGACTCTGTCTCTGTCTCTGTCTCTGTCTCTGTCTCTGTCTCTGTCTCTGTCTCTGCCTCTGTCTCTCTCTCTGCCTCTGTCTCGGTCTCCGTCTCCGTCTCTGTCTCTGTCTCTATCTCTGTCTCTGTCTCTGTCTCTGTCTCTGACTCTGTCTCTGCCTCTGTCTCTGTCTCTGTCTCTGTCTCTGTCTCTGTCTCTGTCTCTGTCTCTGTCTCTGTCTCTGTCTCTGTCTCTGTCTCTGTCTCTGTCTCTGTCTCTGTCTCTGTCTCTGTCTCTGTCTCTGTCTCTGTCTCTGTCTCTGTCTTTGTCTCTGTCTCTGTCTCTGCCTCTGTCTCTGCCGCTGTCTCTCCCTCTGTCTCTGTATCTGTCTCTGGATCTGTCTCTGGATCTGTCTCTGTCTCTGTCTCTGTCTCTGTCTCTGTCTCTGTCTCTGTCTCTCTCTCTGCCTCTGTCTCTGTCCCTGTCTCTGTCTCTGTCTCTGTCTCTGTCTCTGTCTCTGTCTCTGTCTCTGTCTCTGTCTCTGTCTCTGTCTCTGCCTCTGTCTCTGTCTCTGTCTCTGTCTCTGTCTCTGTCTCTGTCTCTGTCTCTGTCTCTGTCTCTGTCTCTGCCTCTGTCTCTGTCTCTGTCTCTGTCTCTGTCTCTGTCTCTGTTCTCAGTCTCCGCCTCCGCCTGTGTCTCTGTCTCTGTCACTGTCGCTGTCTCTGTCTCTGTCTCTGTCTCTGTCTCTGTCTCTGTCTCTGTCTCTGTCTCTGTCTCTGTCTCTGTCTCTGTCTCTGTCTCTGTCTCTGTCTCTGTCTCTGTCTCTGTCTCTGTCTCTGTTTCTGTCTCTGTCTCTGTCTCTGTCTCTGTCTCTGTCTCTGTCTCTGTCTCTGTCTCTGTCTCTGTCTCTGTCTCTGTCTCTGTCTCTGTCTCTGCCTCTGTCTCTGTCTCTGTCTCTGTCTCTGTCTCTGTCTCTGTTCTCAGTCTCCGCCTCCGCCTGTGTCTCTGTCTCTGTCACTGTCGCTGTCTCTGTCTCTGTCTCTGTCTCTGTCTCTGTCTCTGTCTCTGTCTCTGTCTCTGTCTCTGTCTCTGTCTCTGTCTCTGTCTCTGTCTCTGTCTCTGTCTCTGTCTCTGTCTCTGTCTCTGTCTCTGTCTCTGTCTCTGTCTCTGTCTCTGTCTCTGTCTCTGTCTCTGTCTCTGTCTCTGTCTCTGTCTCTGTCTCTGTCTCTGTCTCTGTCTCTGTCTCTGTCTCTATCTCTCTCTCTGTCTCTCTCTCTGTCTCTGTCTCTGTCTCTGTCATTGTCTCTGTCTCTGCCACTGTCTCTGTCTCTGTCTCAGTCGCCGCCTCCGCCTGTGTCTCCGTCTCCGTCTCTGTCTCTGTCTCTGTCTCTGTCTCTGTCTCTGTCTCTGTCTCTGTCTCTGTCTCTGTCATTGTCTCTGTCTCTGCCACTGTCTCTGTCTCATTCTCTGTCTCCGTCCTTGTCTCCTTCTTTGTTCCACCCCCTCTGACACCGTTGCTGTCACCTGACCCACTGTCTCTGTCTGTGTCTCTGTCTCTGCCTCTGTCTCTGTCTCTGTCTCTGCCGCTGTCTCTCCGTCTGTCTCTGTATCTGTCTCCGTCTCTGTCTCTGGACCTCCCTCTGGCTCTGTCTCTGACTCTGTCTCTGTCTCCGTTTCTGTCTCTGTCACAGTCGCTGTCTCTGTCTCTGTCTCTGTCTCCGTTCCTGTCTCTGTCTCTGTCTCTGTCTCTGTCTCTGTCTCTGTCTCTGTCTCTGTCTCTGTCTCTGTGTCTGTCTCTGTCTTTGTCTCTGTCTCTGTCTCTCTCTCTGTCTCTGTCTCTGTCTCTGTCATTGTCTCTGTCTCTGCCACTGTCTCTGTCTCTGTCTCAGTCTCCGCCTCCGCCTGTGTCTCCGTCTCCGTCTCTGTCTCTGTCTCTGTCTCTGTCTCTGTCTCTGTCTCTGTCTCTGTCTCTGTCATTGTCTCTGTCTCTGCCACTGTCTCTGTCTCATTCTCTGTCTCCGTCCTTGTCTCCGTCTTCGTTCCACCCCCTCTGACACCGTCGCTGTCACCTGACCCACTGTCTCTGTCTGTCTCTGTCTCTGCCTCTGTCTCTGTCTCTGTCTCTGCCGCTGTCTCTCCGTCTGTCTCTGTATCTGTCTCCGTCTCTGTCTCTGGATCTCCCTCTGGCTCTGTCTCTGACTCTGTCTCTGTCTCTGTCTCTGTCTCTGTCTCTGTCTCTGTCTCTGTCTCTGTCTCTGTCTCCGTCTCTGTCTTTGTCTCTGTCTCGATCTCTATCTCTGTCGCTGTCTCCGTCTCTGTCTCTGTCCCTGCCTCTGTCTCTGTCTCTGTCTCTGTCTCTGTCATTGTCTCTGTCTCTGCCACTGTCTCTGTCTCAGTCTCCGCCTCCGCCTGTGTCTCTGTCTCTGTCTCTGTCTCTGTCTCTGTCTCTGTCTCTGTCTCTGTCTCTGTCTCTGTCTCTGTCTCTGTCTCTGCCTCTGTCTCTGTCTCTGTCTCTGTCTCTGTCTCTGTCTCTGTCTCTGTCTCTGTCTCTGTCTCTGTCTCTGTCTCTGTCTCTGTCTCTGTCTCTGTCTCTGTCTCTGTCTCTGTCTCTGTCTCTGTCTCTGTCTCTGTCTCTGTCCCTGTCTCTGTCATTGTCTCTGTCTCTGCCACTGTCTCTGTCTCTGTCTCAGCCTCCGCCTCCGCCTGTGTCTCCGTCTCCGTCTCTGTCTCTGTCTCTGTCTCTGTCTCTGTCATTGTCTCTGTCTCTGCCACTGTCTCTGTCTCATTCTCTGTCTCCGTCCTTGTCTCCGTTTTTGTTCCACCCCCTCTGACACCGTCGCTGTCACCTGACCCACTGTCTCTGTCTGTGTCTCTGTCTCTGCCTCTGTCTCTGTCTCTGTCTCTGCCGCTGTCTCTCCGCCTGTCTCTGTATCTGTCTCCGTCTCTGTCTCTGGATCTCCCTCTGGCTCTGTCTCTGACTCTGTCTCTCTCTCTGCCTCTGTCTCAGTCTCTGTCTCTGTCATTGTCTCTGTCTCTGCCACTGTCTCTGTCTCAGTCTCCGCCTCCGCCTGTGTCTCTGTCTCTGTCTCTGTCTCTGTCTCTGTCTCTGTCTCTGTCTCTGTCTCAGTCTCTGTCTCAGTCTCTGTCTCTGTCTCGGTCTCTGCCTCTGTCCCTGTCTCTGTCTCTGTCTCTGTCTCTGTCTCTGTCTCTGTCATTGTCTCTGTCTCTGCCACTGTCTCTGTCTCATTCTCTGTCTCCGTCCTTGTCTCCGTCTTTGTTCCTCCCCCTCTGACACCGTCTTTGTCACCTGCCCCTCTGTCTCTGTCTCTGCCGCTGTCTCTCCCTCTGTCTCTGGATCTGTCTCTGGATCTGTCTCTGGATCTGTCTCTGTCTCTGTCTCTGTCTCTGTCTCTGTCTCTGCCTCTGTCTCTCTCTCTGCCTCTGTCTCTCTCTCTGCCTCTGTCTCAGTCTCCGCCACCGCCTGTGTCTCTGTCTCTGTCTCTGTCTCTGTCTCTGTCTCTGTCTCGATCTCTATCTCTGTCGCTGTCTCAGTCTCTGTCTCTGTCCCTGCCTCTGTCTCTGTCTCTGTCTCTGTCTCTGTCATTGTCTCTGTCTCTGCCACTGTCTCTGTCTCAGTCTCCGCCTCCGCCTGTGTCTCTGTCTCTGTCTCTGTCTCTGTCTCTGTCTCTGTGTCAGTCTCTGTCTCAGTCTCTGTCTCTGTCTCGGTCTCTGCCTCTGTCCCTGTCTCTGTCTCTGTCTCTGTCTCTGTCTCTGTCTCTGTCATTGTCTCTGTCTCTGCCACTGTCTCTGTCTCATTCTCTGTCTCCGTCCTTGTCTCCGTCTTTGTTCCTCCCCCTCTGACACCGTCTTTGTCACCTGCCCCTCTGTCTCTGTCTCTGCCGCTGTCTCTCCCTCTGTCTCTGTATCTGTCTCTGGATCTGTCTCTGGATCTGTCTCTGGATCTGTCTCTGTCTCTGTCTCTGTCTCTGTCTCTGTCTCTGACTCTGTCTCTCTCTCTGCCTCTGTCTCGGTCTCCGTCTCCGTCTCTGTCTCTGTCTCTATCTCTGTCTCTGTCTCTGTCTCTGTCTCTGTCACTGTCGCTGTCTCTGTCTCTGTCTCTGTCTCTGTCTCCGTTCCTGTCTCTGTCTCTGTCTCTGTCTCTGTCTCTGTCTCTGTCTCTGTCTCTGTCTCTGTCTCTGTCTCTGTCTCTCCCTCTGTCTCTGTATCTGTCTCTGGATCTGTCTCTGTCTCTGTCTCTGTCTCTGTCTCTGCCTCTGTCTCTGCATCTGTCTCTCTCTCTGCCTCTGTCTCGGTCTCCGTCTCCGTTTCTGTCTCTGTCTCCATCTCTGTCTCTGTCTCTGTCTCTGTCACTGTCGCTGTCTCTGTCTCCGTTCCTGTCTCTGTCTCTGTCTCTGTCTCTGTCTCTGTCTCTGTCTCTGTCTCTGTCTCTGTCTCTGTCTCTGTCTCTGTCTCTGTCTCTGTCTCTGTCTCTATCTCTCTCTCTGTCTCTCTCTCTGTCTCTGTCTCTGTCTCTGTCATTGTCTCTGTCTCTGCCACTGTCTCTGTCTCTGTCTCAGTCGCCGCCTCCGCCTGTGTCTCTGTCTCTGTCTCTGTCTCTGTCTCTGTCTCTGTCTCTGTCTCTGTCTCTGTCTCTGTCTCTGTCATTGTCTCTGTCTCTGCCACTGTCTCTGTCTCATTCTCTGTCTCCGTCCTTGTCTCCGTCTTTGTTCCTCCCCCTCTGACACCGTCTTTGTCACCTGCCCCTCTGTCTCTGTCTCTGCCGCTGTCTCTCCCTCTGTCTCTGTATCTGTCTCTGGATCTGTCTCTGGATCTGTCTCTGTCTCTGTCTCTGTCTCTGTCTCTGTCTCTGTCTCTGCCTCTGTCTCTCTCTCTGCCTCTGTCTCAGTCTCCGCCACCGCCTGTGTCTCTGTCTCTGTCTCTGTCTCTGTCTCTGTCTCTGTCTCTGTCTCTGTCTCTGTCTCTGTCTCTGTCTCTGTCTCTGTCTCTGTCTCTGTCTCTGTCTCTGTCTCTGTCTCTGTCTCTGTCTCTGTCTCTGTCTCTGTCTCTGTCTCTGTCTCTGTCTCTGTCTCTGTCTCTGTCTCTGTCTCTGTCTCTGTCTCTGTCTCTGTCTCTGTCTCTGTCTCTGTCTCTGTCTCTGCCTCTGTGTCTGTCTCTGTCTCTGTCTCTGTCTCTGTCTCTGTCTCTGTCTCTGTCTCTGTCTCTGTCTCTGTCTCTGTCTCTGTCTCTGTCTCTGTCTCTGTCTCTGTCTCTGTCTCTGTCATTGTCTCTGTCTCTGCCACTGTCGCTGTCTCTGTCTCTGTCTCTGTCTCTGTCTCTGTCATTGTCTCTGTCTCTGCCACTGTCTCTGTCTCATTCTCTGTCTCCGTCCTTGTCTCCGTCTTTGTTCCACCCCCTCTGACACCGTCGCTGTCACCTGACCCACTGTCTCTGTCTGTGTCTCTGTCTCTGCCACTGTCTCTGTCTCTGTCTCTGCCGCTGTCTCTCCGTCTATCTCTGTATCTGTCTCCGTCTCTGTCTCTGGATCTCCATCTGGCTCTGTCTCTGTCTCTGTCTCTGTCTCTGTCTCTGTCTCTGTCTCTGTCTCTGTCTCTGTCTCTGTCTCTGTCTCTGTCTCTGTCTCTGTCTCTGTCTCTGTCTCTGTCTCTGTCTCTGTCTCTGTCTCTGTCTCTGTCTCTGTCTCTGTCTCTGTCTCTGTCTCTGTCTCTGTCTCTGTCTCTGTCTCTGTCTCTGCCGCTGTCTCTCCCTCTGTCTCTGTATCTGTCTCTGGATCTGTCTCTGGATCTGTCTCTGTCTCTGTCTCTGTCTCTGTCTCTGTCTCTGTCTCTGCCTCTGTCTCTCTCTCTGCCTCTGTCTCGGTCTCCGTCTCCGTCTCTGTCTCTGTCTCTATCTCTGTCTCTGTCTCTGTCTCTGTCTCTGTCTCTGTCTCTGTCTCTGCCTCTGTCTCTCTCTCTGCCTCTGTCTCTGTCTCTGTCTCTGTCTCTGTCTCTGTCTCTGTCTCTGTCTCTGTCTCTGTCTCTGTCTCTGTCTCTGTCTCTGTCTCTGTCTCTGTCTCTGTCTCTGTCTCTGTCTCTGTCTCTGTCGCTGTCCCTGTCCCTGTCTCTGTCTCTGTCTCTGTCTCTGTCTCTGTCTCTGTCTCTGTCTCTGTCTCTGTCTCTGTATCTGTCTCTGTCTCTGTCTCTGTCTCTGTCTCTGTCTCTGTCTCTGTCTCTGTCTCTGTTCTGTCTCTGTCTCTGTCTCTGTCTCTGTCTCTGTCTCTGTCTCTGTCTCTGTCTCTGTCTCTGTCTCTGTCTCTGTCTCTGTCTCTCTCTCTGTCATTGTCTCTGTCTCTGCCACTGTCTCTGTCTCTGTCTCAGTCTCCGCCTCCGCCTGTGTCTCCGTCTCCGTCTCTGTCTCTGTCTCTGTCTCTGTCTCTGTCTCTGTCTCTGTCTCTGTCATTGTCTCTGTCTCTGCCACTGTCTCTGTCTCTGTCTCTGTCTCTGTCTCTGTCTCTGTCTCTGTCATTGTCTCTGTCTCTGCCACTGTCTCTGTCTCATTCTCTGTCTCCGTCCTTGTCTCCGTCTTTGTTCCACCCCCTCTGACACCGTCGCTGTCACCTGACCCACTGTCTCTGTCTGTGTCTCTGTCTCTGCCTCTGTCTCTGTCTCTGTCTCTGCCGCTGTCTCTCCGTCTGTCTCTGCATCTGTCTCCGTCTCTGTCTCTGGATCTCCCTCTGGCTCTGTCTCTGACTCTGTCTCTGTCTCCGTTTCTGTCTCTGTCACTGTCGCTGTCTCTGTCTCTGTCTCTGTCTCTGTCTCCGTCTCTGCCTTTGTCTCTGTCTCGATCTCTATCTCTGTCGCTGTCTCAGTCTCTGTCTCTGTCCCTGCCTCTGTCTCTGTCTCTGTCTCTGTCTCTGTCATTGTCTCTGTCTCTGCCACTGTCTCTGTCTCAGTCTCCGCCTCCGCCTGCGTCTCTGTCGTTGTCTCTGTCTCTGTCTCTGTCTCTGTCTCTGTCTCAGTCTCTGTCTCAGTCTCTGTCTCTGTCTCGGTCTCTGCCTCTGTCCCTGTCTCTGTCTCTGTCTCTGTCTCTGTCTCTGTCATTGTCTCTGTCTCTGCCACTGTCTCTGTCTCATTCTCTGTCTCCGTCCTTGTCTCCGTCTTTGTTCCTCCCCCTCTGACACCGTCTTTGTCACCTGCCCCTCTGTCTCTGTCTCTGTCTCTGTCTCTGTCTCTGTTTCTGTCTCTGTCCCTGACTCTGTCTCTGTCTCTGTCTCTGTCTCTGTCTCTGACTCTGTCTCTGCCTCTGTCTCTGTCTCTGTCTCTGTCTCTGTCTCTGTCTCTGTCTCTGTCTCTGTCTCTGTCTCTGTATCTGTCTCTGTCTCTGTCTCTGTCTCTGTCTCAGTCTCTGTCTCAGTCTCTGTCTCTGCCTCTGTCTCTCTCTCTGCCTCTGTCTCGGTCTCCGTCTCCGTCTCTGTCTCTGTCTCTATCTCTGTCTCTGTCTCTGTCTCTGTCTCTGACTCTGTCTCTGCCTCTGTCTCTGTCTCTGTCTCTGTCTCTGTCTCTGTCTCTGTCTCTGTCTCTGTCTCTGTATCTGTCTCTGTCTCTGTCTCTGTCTCTGTCTCTGTCTCTGTCTCTGTCTTTGTCTCTGTCTCTGTCTCTGCCTCTGTCTCTGCCGCTGTCTCTCCCTCTGTCTCTGTATCTGTCTCTGGATCTGTCTCTGGATCTGTCTCTGTCTCTGTCTCTGTCTCTGTCTCTGTCTCTGTCTCTGTATCTGTCTCTGTCTCTCTCTCTGCCTCTGTCTCTGTCTCTGTCTCTGTCTCTGTCTCTGTCTCTGTCTCTGTCTCTGTCTCTGTCTCTGTCTCTGTCTCTGTCTCTGTCTCTGTCTCTGTCTCTGTCTCTGTCTCTGTCTCTGTCTCTGTCTCTGTCTCTGTCTCTGTCTCTGTCTCTGTCTCTGTCTCTGTCTCTGTCTCTGTCTCTGTCTCTGTCTCTGTCTCTGTCTCTGTCTCTGTCTCTGCCTCTGTCTCTGTCTCTGTCTCTGTCTCTGTCTCTGTCTCTGTTCTCAGTCTCCGCCTCCGCCTGTGTCTCTGTCTCTGTCACTGTCGCTGTCTCTGTCTCTGTCTCTGTCTCTGTCTCTGTCTCTGTCTCTGTCTCTGTCTCTGTCTCTGTCTCTGTCTCTGTCTCTGTCTCTGTCTCTATCTCTGTCTCTGTCTCTGTCTCTGTCTCTGTCTCTGTCTCTGTCTCTGTCTCTGTCTCTGTCTCTGTCTCTGTCTCTGTCTCTGTCTCTGTCTCTGTCTCTGTCGCTGTCTCTGTCTCTGTCTCTGTCTCTGTCTCTGTCTCTGTCTCTGTCTCTGTCTCTGTCTCTGTCTCTGTCTCTGTCTCTGTCTCTGTCTCTGTCTCTGTCTCTGTCTCTGTGTCTGTCTCTGTCTCTGTCTCTGCCTCTGTCTCTCCCTCTGCCCCTGTCACGGTCTCCGTCTCCGTCTCTGTCTCTGTCTCTATCTCTGTCTCTGTCTCTGTCTCTGCCACTGTCTCTGTCTCTGTCTCAGTCTCCGCCTCCGTCTCTGTCTCTGTCTCTGTCTCTGTCTCTGTCTCTGTCTCTGTCTCTGTCTCTGTCTCTGTCTCTGTCTCTGTCTCTGTCTCTGTCTCTGTCTCTGTCTCTGTCTCTGTCTCTGTTTCTCTCTCTGCCTCTGTCTCGGTCTCCGTCTCCGTCTCTGTCTCTGTCTCTATCTCTGTCTCTGTCTCTGTCTCTGTAACTGTCGCTGTCTCTGTCTCTGTCTCTGTCTCTGTCTCTGTCTCTGCCACTGTCTCTGTCTCTGTCTCAGTCTCCGCCTCCGCCTGTGTCTCCGTCTCCGTCTCTGTCTCTGTCTCTGTCTCTGTCTCTGTCTCTGTCTCTGTCTCTGTCTCTGTCTCTGTCTCTGTCTCTGTCTCTGTCTCTGTCTCTGTCTCTGTCTCTGTCTCTGTCTCTGTCTCTGTCTCTGTCTCTGTCTCTGTCTCTGTCTCTGTCTCTGTCTCTGTCTCTGTCTCTGTCTCTGTCTATGTCTCTGTCATTGTCTCTGTCTCTGCCACTGTCTCTGTCTCTGTCTCAGTCTCCGCCTCCGCCTGTGTCTCCGTCTCCGTCTCTGTCTCTGTCTCTGTCTCTGTCTCTGTCTCTGTCTCTGTCTCTGTCTCTGTCATTGTCTCTGTCTCTGCCACTGTCTCTGTCTCATTCTCTGTCTCCGTCCTTGTCTCCGTCTTTGTTCCACCCCCTCTGACACCGTCGCTGTCACCTGACCCACTGTCTCTGTCTGTGTCTCTGTCTCTGCCTCTGTCTCTGTCTCTGTCTCTGCCGCTGTCTCTCCGTCTGTCTCTGTATCTGTCTCCGTCTCTGTCTCTGGATCTCCCCCTGGCTCTGTCTCTGACTCTTCCTCTGTCTCCGTTTCTGTCTCTGTCACTGTCGCTGTCTCTGTCTCTGTCTCTGTCTCTGTCTCCGTCTCTGTCTTTGTCTCTGTCTCGATCTCTATCTCTGTCGCTGTCTCAGTCTCTGTCTCTGTCCCTGCCTCTGTCTCTGTCCCTGTCTCTGTCTCTGTCATTGTCTCTGTCTCTGCCACTGTCTCTGTCTCTGTCTCCGCGTCCGCCTGTGTCTCTGTCTCTGTCTCTGTCTCTGTCTCAGTCTCTGTCTCAGTCTCTGTCTCTGTCTCGGTCTCTGCCTCTGTCCCTGTCTCTGTCTCTGTCTCTGTCTCTGTCTCTGTCTCTGTCATTGTCTCTGTCTATGCCACTGTCTCTGTCTCATTCTCTGTCTCCGTCCTTGTCCCCGTCTTTGTTCCTCCCCCTCTGACACCGTCTTTGTCACCTGCCCCTCTGTCTCTGTCTCTGCCGCTGTCTCTCCCTCTGTCTCTGTATCTGTCTCTGGATCTGTCTCTGGATCTGTCTCTGTCTCTGTCTCTGTCTCTGTCTCTGTCTCTGTCTCTGCCTCTGTCTCTCTCTCTTCCTCTGTCTCGGTCTCCGTCTCCGTCTCTGTCTCTGTCTCTATCTCTGTCTCTGTCTCTGTCTCTGCCACTGTCGCTGTCTCTGTCTCTGTCTCTGTCTCTGTCTCTGTCTCTGTCTCTGCCTCTGTCTCTCTCTCTGCCTCTGTCTCTGTCTCTGCCTCTGTCTCTCTCTCTGCCTCTGTCTCGGTCTCCGTCTCCGTCTCTGTCTCTGTCTCTGTCTCTGTCTCTGTCTCTGTCTCTGTCTCTGTCTCTGTCTCTGTCTCTGTCTCTGTCTCTGTCTCTGTCTCTGTCTCTGTCTCTGTCTCTGTCTCTGTCTCTGTCTCTGCCGCTGTCTCTCCGTCTGTCTCTGTATCTGTCTCCGTCTCTGTCTCTGGATCTCCCTCTGGCTCTGTCTCTGACTCTGTCTCTGTCTCCGTTTCTGTCTCTGTCACTGCCGCTGTCTCTGTCTCTGTCTCAGTCTCCGCCTCCGCCTGTGTCTCCGTCTCTGTCTCTGTCTCTGTCTCTGTCTCTGTCTCTGTCTCTGTCTCTGTCTCTGTCTCTGTCTCTGTCTCTGTCTCTGTCTCTGTCTCTGTCTCTCTCTCTGCCTCTGTCTCGGTCTCCGTCTCCGTCTCTGTCTCTGTCTCTATCTCTGTCTCTGTCTCTGTCTCTGTCACTGTCGCTGTCTCTGTCTCTGTCTCTGTCTCTGTCTCTGTCTCTGTCTCTGTCTCTGTCTCTGTCTCTGTCTCTGTCTCTGTCTCTGTCTCTGTCTCTGTCTCTGTCTCCGTCTCTGTCTCAGTCTCTGTCTCAGTCTCTGTCTCTGTCTCGGTCTCTGCCTCTGTCCCTGTCTCTGTCTCTGTCTCTGTCTCTGTCTCTGTCTCTGTCTCTGTCTCTGTCTCTGTCTCAGTCTCTGTCGCAGTCTCTGTCTCCGTCTCCGTCTCTGCCTCTGTCCCTGTCTCTGTCGCTGTCTCTGTCGCTGTCTCTGTCTCCGTTCCTGTCTCTGTCTCTCCCTCTGTCTCTGTCTCTGTCTCCGTTCCTGTCTCTGTCTCTGTCTCTGTCTCTATCTCTGTCTCTGTCTCTGTCTCTGTCTCTGTCTCTGTCTCTGTCTCTGTCTCTGTCTCTGTCTCTGTCTCTGTCTCTGTCTCTGTCTCTGTCTCTGTGTCTGTCTCTGTCTCTGTCTCTGTCTCTGTCTCTGTCTCTGTCCCTGTCTCTGTCTCTGTCTCTGTCTCTGTCTCTGTCTCCGTCATTGTCTCTGTCTCTGCCACTGTCTCTGTCTCTGTCTCAGTCTCTGCCTCCGCCTGTGTCTCCGTCTCCGTCTCTGTCGCTGTCTCTGTCTCTGCCTCTGTCTCTGTCTCTGTCTCTGTCTCTGTCATTGTCTCTGTCTCTGCCACTGTCTCTGTCTCATTCTCTGTCTCCGTCCTTGTCTCCGTCTTTGTTCCACCCCCTCTGACACCGTCGCTGTCACCTGACCCACTGTCTCTGTCTGTGTCTCTGTCTCTGCCTCTGTCTCTGTCTCTGTCTCTGCCGCTGTCTCTCCGTCTATCTCTGTATCTGTCTCCGTCTCTGTCACTGGATCTCCTTCTGGCTCTGTCTCTGACTCTGTCTCTGTCTCTGTTTCTGTCTCTGTCACTGTCGCTGTCTCTGTCTCTGTCTCTGTCTCTGTCTCCGTCTCTGTCTTGTCTCTGTCGCGATCTCTATCTCTGTCGCTGTCTCAGTCTCTGTCTCTGTCCCTGCCTCTGTGTCTGTCTCTGTCTCTGTCTCTGTCATTGTCTCTGTCTCTGCCACTGTCTCTGTCTCAGTCTCCGCCTCCGCCTGTGTCTCTGTCTCTGTGTCTGTCTCTGTCTCTGTCTCTGTCTCTGTCTCTGTCTCTGTCTCTGTCTCTGTCTCTGTCTCTGTCTCTGTCTCAGTCTCTGTCTCAGTCTCTGTCTCTGTCTCGGTCTCTGCCTCTGTCCCTGTCTCTGTCTCTGTCTCTGTCTCTGTCTCTGTCTATGTCTCTGTCATTGTCTCTGTCTCTGCCACTGTCTCTGTCTCATTCTCTGTCTCCGTCCTTGTCTCCGTCTTTGTTCCTCCCCCTCTGACACCGTCTTTGTCACCTGCCCCTCTGTCTCTGTGCCTGCCGCTGTCTCTCCGTCTGTCTCTGTATCTGTCTCCGTCTCTGTCTCTGGATCTCCCTCTGGCTCTGTCTCTGACTCTGTCTCTGTCTCCGTTTCTGTCTCTGTCACTGCCGCTGTCTCTGTCTCTGTCTCAGTCTCCGCCTCCGCCTGTGTCTCCGTCTCCGTCTCTGTCTCTGTCTCTGTCTCTGCCTCTGTCTCTGTCTCTGTCTCTGTCTCTGTCTCTGTCTCTGTCTCTGTCTCTGTCTCTGTCTCTGTCTCTGTCTCTGTCTCTGCCTCTGCCTCTGTCTCTGTCTCTGTCTCTGTCTCTGTCTCTGTCTCTGTTCTCAGTCTCCGCCTCCGCCTGTGTCTCTGTCTCTGTCACTGTCGCTGTCTCTGTCTCTGTCTCTGTCTCTGTCTCTGTCTCTGTCTCTGTCTCTGTCTCTGTCTCTGTCTCTGTCTCTGTCTCTGTCTCTGTCTCTGTCTCTGTCTCTGTCTCTGTCTCTGTCTCTGTCTCTGTCTCTGTCTCTGTCTCTGTCTCTGTCTCTGTCTCTGTCTCTGTCTCTGTCTCTGTCTCTGTCTCTGTCTCTGTCTCTGTCTCTGTCTCTGTCTCTGTCTCTGTCTCTGTCTCTGTCTCTGTCTCTGTCTCTGTCTCTGTCTCTGTCTCTGTCTCTGTCTCTGTCTCTGTCTCTGTCTCTGTCTCTGTCTCTGTCTCTGTCTCTGTCTCTGTCTCCGTCTCTGTCTCAGTCTCTGTCTCAGTCTCTGTCTCTGTCTCGGTCTCTGCCTCTGTCCCTGTCTCTGTCTCTGTCTCTGTCTCTGTCTCTGTCTCTGTCTCTGTCTCTGTCTCAGTCTCTGTCGCAGTCTCTGTCTCCGTCTCGGTCTCTGCCTCTGTCCCTGTCTCTGTCGCTGTCTCTGTCTCTGTCTCTGTCTCTGTCTCCGTTCCTGTCTCTGTCTCTCTCTCTGTCTCTGTCTCTGTCTCCGTTCCTGTCTCTGTCTCTGTCTCTGTCTCTATCTCTGTCTCTGTCTCTGTCTCTGTCTCTGTCTCTGTCTCTGTCTCTGTCTCTGCCTCTGTGTCTGTCTCTGTCTCTGTCTCTGTCTCTGTCTCTGTCTCTGTCTCTGTCTCTGTCTCTGTCTCTGTCTCTGTCTCTGTCTCTGTCTCTGTCTCTGTCTCTGTCTCTGTCTCTGTCATTGTCTCTGTCTCTGCCACTGTCTCTGTCTCTGTCTCTGTCTCTGTCTCTGTCTCTGTCATTGTCTCTGTCTCTGCCACTGTCTCTGTCTCATTCTCTGTCTCCGTCCTTGTCTCCGTCTTTGTTCCACCCCCTCTGACACCGTCGCTGTCACCTGACCCACTGTCTCTGTCTGTGTCTCTGTCTCTGCCTCTGTCTCTGTCTCTGTCTCTGCCGCTGTCTCTCCGTCTATCTCTGTATCTGTCTCCGTCTCTGTCTCTGGATCTCCCTCTGGCTCTGTCTCTGTCTCTGTCTCTGTCTCTGTCTCTGTCTCTGTCGCTGTCCCTGTCCCTGTCTCTGTCTCTGTCTCTGTCTCTGTCTCTGTCTCTGTCTCTGTCTCCGCCTGTGTCTCCGTCTCCGTCTCTGTCTCTGTCTCTGTCTCTGTCTCTGTCATTGTCTCTGTCTCTGCCACTGTCTCTGTCTCATTCTCTGTCTCCGTCCTTGTCTCCGTCTTTGTTCCACCCCTCTGACACCGTCGCTGTCACCTGACCCACTGTCTCTGTCTGTGTCTCTGTCTCTGCCTCTGTCTCTGTCTCTGTCTCTGCCGCTGTCTCTCCGTCTGTCTCTGCATCTGTCTCCGTCTCTGTCTCTGGATCTCCCTCTGGCTCTGTCTCTGACTCTGTCTCTGTCTCCGTTTCTGTCTCTGTCACTGTCGCTGTCTCTGTCTCTGTCTCTGTCTCTGTCTCCGTCTCTGCCTTTGTCTCTGTCTCGATCTCTATCTCTGTCGCTGTCTCAGTCTCTGTCTCTGTCCCTGCCTCTGTCTCTGTCTCTGTCTCTGTCTCTGTCATTGTCTCTGTCTCTGCCACTGTCTCTGTCTCAGTCTCCGCCTCCGCCTGCGTCTCTGTCGTTGTCTCTGTCTCTGTCTCTGTCTCTGTCTCTGTCTCAGTCTCTGTCTCAGTCTCTGTCTCTGTCTCGGTCTCTGCCTCTGTCCCTGTCTCTGCCTCTGTCTCTGTCTCTGTCTCTGTCATTGTCTCTGTCTCTGCCACTGTCTCTGTCTCATTCTCTGTCTCCGTCCTTGTCTCCGTCTTTGTTCCTCCCCCTCTGACACCGTCTTTGTCACCTGCCCCTCTGTCTCTGTCTCTGTCTCTGTCTCTGTCTCTGTTTCTGTCTCTGTCCCTGTCTCTGTCTCTGTCTCTGTCTTTGTCTCTGTCTCTGTCTCTGTCTCTGTCTCTGCCTCTGTCTCTCTCTCTGCCTCTGTCTCGGTCTCCGTCTCCGTCTCTGTCTCTGTCTCTATCTCTGTCTCTGTCTCTGTCTCTGTCTCTGTCTCTGACTCTGTCTCTGCCTCTGTCTCTGTCTCTGTCTCTGTCTCTGTCTCTGTCTCTGTCTCTGTCTCTGTCTCTGTCTCTGTCTCTGTCTCTGTCTCTGTCTCTGTCTCTGTCTCTGTCTCTGTCTCTGTCTCTGTCTCTGTCTCTGTCTTTGTCTCTGTCTCTGTCTCTGCCTCTGTCTCTGCCGCTGTCTCTCCCTCTGTCTCTGTATCTGTCTCTGGATCTGTCTCTGGATCTGTCTCTGTCTCTGTCTCTGTCTCTGTCTCTGTCTCTGCCTCTGTCTCTCTCTCTGCCTCTGTATCTGTCTCTGTCTCTGTCTCTGTCTCTGTCTCTGTCTCTGTCTCTGTCTCTGTCTCTGTCTCTGTCTCTGTCTCTGTCTCTGTCTCTGTCTCTGTCTCTGTCTCTGTCTCTGTCTCTGTCTCTGTCTCTGTCTCTGCCTCTGTCTCTGTCTCTGTCTCTGTCTCTGTCTCTGTCTCTGTTCTCAGTCTCCGCCTCCGCCTGTGTCTCTGTCTCTGTCACTGTCGCTGTCTCTGTCTCTGTCTCTGTCTCTGTCTCTGTCTCTGTCTCTGTCTCTGTCTCTGTCTCTGTCTCTGTCTCTGTCTCTGTCTCTGTCTCTGTTTCTGTCTCTGTCTCTGTCTCTGTCTCTGTCTCTGCCTCTGTCTCTGTCTCTGTCTCTGTCTCTGTCTCTGTCTCTGTCTCTGTCTCTGTCTCTGTCTCTGTCTCTGTTCTCAGTCTCCGCCTCCGCCTGTGTCTCTGTCTCTGTCACTGTCGCTGTCTCTGTCTCTGTCTCTGTCTCTGTTTCTGTCTCTGTCTCTGTCTCTGTCGCTGTCTCTGTCTCTGTCTCTGTCTCTGTCTCTGTCTCTGTCTCTGTCTCTGTCTCTGTCTCTGTCTCTGTCTCTGTCTCTGTCTCTGTCTCTGTCTCTGTCTCTGTCTCTGTCTCTGTCTCTGTCTCTGTCTCTGTCTCTGTCTCTGTCTCTGTCTCTGTCTCTGTCTCTGTCTCTGTCTCTGTCTCTGTCTCTGTCTCTGTCTCTGTGTCTGTCTCTGTCTCTGTCTCTGCCTCTGTCTCTCCCTCTGCCCCTGTCTCGGTCTCCGTCTCCGTCTCTGTCTCTGTCTCTATCTCTGTCTCTGTCTCTGTCTCTGCCACTGTCTCTGTCTCTGCCTCAGTCTCCGCCTCCGCCTGTGTCTCCGTCTCCGTCTCTGTCTCTGTCTCTGTCTCTGTCTCTGTCTCTGTCTCTGTCTCTGTCTCTGTCTCTGTCTCTGTCTCTGTGTCTGTCTCTGTCTCTGTCTCTGCCTCTGTCTCTCCCTCTGCCCCTGTCTCGGTCTCCGTCTCCGTCTCTGTCTCTGTCTCTATCTCTGTCTCTGTCTCTGTCTCTGCCACTGTCTCTGTCTCTGTCTCAGTCTCCGCCTCCGCCTGTGTCTCCGTCTCCGTCTCTGTCTCTGTCTCTGTCTCTGTCTCTGTCTCTGTCTCTGTCTCTGTCTCTGTCTCTGTCTCTGTCTCTGTCTCTGTCTCTGTCTCTGTCTCTGTCTCTGTCTCTGTCTCTGTCTCTGTCTCGGTCTCTGCCTCTGTCCCTGTCTCTGTCTCTGTCTCTGTCTCTGTCTCTGTCTCTGTCATTGTCTCTGTCTATGCCACTGTCTCTGTCTCATTCTCTGTCTCCGTCCTTGTCCCCGTCTTTGTTCCTCCCCCTCTGACACCGTCTTTGTCACCTGCCCCTCTGTCTCTGTCTCTGCCGCTGTCTCTCCCTCTGTCTCTGTATCTGTCTCTGGATCTGTCTCTGGATCTGTCTCTGTCTCTGTCTCTGTCTCTGTCTCTGTCTCTGTCTCTGCCTCTGTCTCTCTCTCTGCCTCTGTCTCGGTCTCCGTCTCCGTCTCTGTCTCTGTCTCTATCTCTGTCTCTGTCTCTGTCTCTGTCACTGTCGCTGTCTCTGTCTCTGTCTCTGTCTCTGTCTCTGTCTCTGCCTCTGTCTCTCTCTCTGCCTCTGTCTCTGTCTCTGCCTCTGTCTCTCTCTCTGCCTCTGTCTCGGTCTCCGTCTCCGTCTCTGTCTCTGTCTCTGTCTCTGTCTCTGTCTCTGTCTCTGTCTCTGTCTCTGTCTCTGTCTCTGTCTCTGTCTCTGTCTCTGTCTCTGTCTCTGTCTCTGCCGCTGTCTCTCCGTCTGTCTCTGTATCTGTCTCCGTCTCTGTCTCTGGATCTCCCTCTGGCTCTGTCTCTGACTCTGTCTCTGTCTCCGTTTCTGTCTCTGTCACTGCCGCTGTCTCTGTCTCTGTCTCAGTCTCCGCCTCCGCCTGTGTCTCCGTCTCCGTCTCTGTCTCTGTCTCTGTCTCTGCCTCTGTCTCTGTCTCTGTCTCTGTCTCTGTCTCTGTCTCTGTCTCTGTCTCTGTCTCTGCCTCTGTCTCTGTCTCTGTCTCTGTCTCTGTCTCTGTCTCTGTCTCTGTTCTCAGTCTCCGCCTCCGCCTGTGTCTCTGTCTCTGTCACTGTCGCTGTCTCTGTCTCTGTCTCTGTCTCTGTTTCTGTCTCTGTCTCTGTCTCTGTCTCTGTCTCTGTCGCTGTCTCTGTCTCTGTCTCTGTCCCTGTCTCTGTCTCTGTCTCTGTCTCTGTCTCTGTCTATGTCTCTGTCATTGTCTCTGTCTCTGCCACTGTCTCTGTCTCATTCTCTGTCTCCGTCCTTGTCTCCGTCTTTGTTCCTCCCCCTCTGACACCGTCTTTGTCACCTGCCCCTCTGTCTCTGTGCCTGCCGCTGTCTCTCCGTCTGTCTCTGTATCTGTCTCCGTCTCTGTCTCTGGATCTCCCTCTGGCTCTGTCTCTGACTCTGTCTCTGTCTCCGTTTCTGTCTCTGTCACTGCCGCTGTCTCTGTCTCTGTCTCAGTCTCCGCCTCCGCCTGTGTCTCCGTCTCCGTCTCTGTCTCTGTCTCTGTCTCTGCCTCTGTCTCTGTCTCTGTCTCTGTCTCTGTCTCTGTCTCTGTCTCTGTCTCTGTCTCTGTCTCTGTCTCCGTCTCTGTCTCTGTCTCTGCCTCTGTCTCTGTCTCTGTCTCTGTCTCTGTCTCTGTCTCTGTTCTCAGTCTCCGCCTCCGCCTGTGTCTCTGTCTCTGTCACTGTCGCTGTCTCTGTCTCTGTCTCTGTCTCTGTCTCTGTCTCTGTCTCTGTCTCTGTCTCTGTCTCTGTCTCTGTCTCTGTCTCTGTCTCTGTCTCTGTCTCTGTCTCTGTCTCTGTCTCTGTCTCTGTCTCTGTCTCTGTCTCTGTCTCTGTCTCTGTCTCTGTCTCTGTCTCTGTCTCTGTCTCTGTCTCTGTCTCTGTCTCTGTCTCTGTCTCTGTCTCTGTCTCTGTCTCTGTCTCTGTCTCTGTCTCTGTCTCTGTCTCTGTCTCTGTCTCTGTCTCTGTCTCTGTCTCTGTCTCTGTCTCCGTCTCTGTCTCAGTCTCTGTCTCAGTCTCTGTCTCTGTCTCGGTCTCTGCCTCTGTCCCTGTCTCTGTCTCTGTCTCTGTCTCTGTCTCTGTCTCTGTCTCTGTCTCTGTCTCAGTCTCTGTCGCAGTCTCTGTCTCCGTCTCGGTCTCTGCCTCTGTCCCTGTCTCTGTCGCTGTCTCTGTCTCTGTCTCTGTCTCTGTCTCCGTTCCTGTCTCTGTCTCTCTCTCTGTCTCTGTCTCTGTCTCCGTTCCTGTCTCTGTCTCTGTCTCTGTCTCTATCTCTGTCTCTGTCTCTGTCTCTGTCTCTGTCTCTGTCTCTGTCTCTGTCTCTGTCTCTGTCTCTGTCTCTGCCTCTGTGTCTGTCTCTGTCTCTGTCTCTGTCTCTGTCTCTGTCTCTGTCTCTGTCTCTGTCTCTGTCTCTGTCTCTGTCTCTGTCTCTGTCTCTGTCTCTGTCTCTGTCTCTGTCTCTGTCTCTGTCTCTGTCATTGTCTCTGTCTCTGCCACTGTCTCTGTCTCTGTCTCTGTCTCTGTCTCTGTCTCTGTCATTGTCTCTGTCTCTGCCACTGTCTCTGTCTCATTCTCTGTCTCCGTCCTTGTCTCCGTCTTTGTTCCACCCCCTCTGACACCGTCGCTGTCACCTGACCCACTGTCTCTGTCTGTGTCTCTGTCTCTGCCTCTGTCTCTGTCTCTGTCTCTGCCGCTGTCTCTCCGTCTATCTCTGTATCTGTCTCCGTCTCTGTCTCTGGATCTCCCTCTGGCTCTGTCTCTGTCTCTGTCTCTGTCTCTGTCTCTGTCTCTGTCGCTGTCCCTGTCCCTGTCTCTGTCTCTGTCTCTGTCTCTGTCTCTGTCTCTGTCTCTGTCTCCGCCTGTGTCTCCGTCTCCGTCTCTGTCTCTGTCTCTGTCTCTGTCTCTGTCATTGTCTCTGTCTCTGCCACTGTCTCTGTCTCATTCTCTGTCTCCGTCCTTGTCTCCGTCTTTGTTCCACCCCTCTGACACCGTCGCTGTCACCTGACCCACTGTCTCTGTCTGTGTCTCTGTCTCTGCCGCTGTCTCTCCGTCTGTCTCTGCATCTGTCTCCGTCTCTGTCTCTGGATCTCCCTCTGGCTCTGTCTCTGACTCTGTCTCTGTCTCCGTTTCTGTCTCTGTCACTGTCGCTGTCTCTGTCTCTGTCTCTGTCTCTGTCTCCGTCTCTGCCTTTGTCTCTGTCTCGATCTCTATCTCTGTCGCTGTCTCAGTCTCTGTCTCTGTCCCTGCCTCTGTCTCTGTCTCTGTCTCTGTCTCTGTCATTGTCTCTGTCTCTGCCACTGTCTCTGTCTCAGTCTCCGCCTCCGCCTGCGTCTCTGTCGTTGTCTCTGTCTCTGTCTCTGTCTCTGTCTCTGTCTCAGTCTCTGTCTCAGTCTCTGTCTCTGTCTCGGTCTCTGCCTCTGTCCCTGTCTCTGTCTCTGTCTCTGTCTCTGTCTCTGTCATTGTCTCTGTCTCTGCCACTGTCTCTGTCTCATTCTCTGTCTCCGTCCTTGTCTCCGTCTTTGTTCCTCCCCCTCTGACACCGTCTTTGTCACCTGCCCCTCTGTCTCTGTCTCTGTCTCTGTCTCTGTCTCTGTTTCTATCTCTGTCCCTGTCTCTGTCTCTGTCTCTGTCTCTGTCTCTGTCTCTGTCTCTGTCTCTGTCTCTGCCTCTGTCTCTCTCTCTGCCTCTGTCTCGGTCTCCGTCTCCGTCTCTGTCTATGTCTCTATCTCTGTCTCTGTCTCTGTCTCTGTCTCTGACTCTGTCTCTGCCTCTGTCTCTGTCTCTGTCTCTGCCGCTGTCTCTCCGTCTGTCTCTGTATCTGTCTCCGTCTCTGTCTCTGGATCTCCCTCTGGCTCTGTCTCTGACTCTGTCTCTGTCTCCGTTTCTGTCTCTGTCTCTGTCTCTGTCTCTGTCTCTGTCTCTGTCTCTGTCTCTGTCTCTGTCTCTGTCTCTGTCTCTGTCTCTGTCTCTGTCTCTGTTCTCAGTCTCCGCCTCCGCCTGTGTCTCTGTCTCTGTCTCTGTCTCTGTCTCTGTCTCTGTCTCTGTCTCTGTCTCTGTCTCTGTCTCTGTCTCTGTCTCTGTCTCTGTCTCTGTCTCTGTCTCTGTGTCTGTCTCTGTCTCTGTCTCTGCCTCTGTCTCTCCCTCTGCCCCTGTCTCGGTCTCCGTCTCCGTCTCTGTCTCTGTCTCTATCTCTGTCTCTGTCTCTGTCTCTGCCACTGTCTCTGTCTCTGCCTCAGTCTCCGCCTCCGCCTGTGTCTCCGTCTCCGTCTCTGTCTCTGTCTCTGTCTCTGTCTCTGTCTCTGTCTCTGTCTCTGTCTCTGTCTCTGTCTCTGTCTCTGTCTCTGTCTCTGTCTCTGTCTCTGTCTCTGTGTCTGTCTCTGTCTCTGTCTCTGCCTCTGTCTCTCCCTCTGCCCCTGTCTCGGTCTCCGTCTCCGTCTCTGTCTCTGTCTCTATCTCTGTCTCTGTCTCTGTCTCTGCCACTGTCTCTGTCTCTGTCTCAGTCTCCGCCTCCGCCTGTGTCTCCGTCTCCGTCTCTGTCTCTGTCTCTGTCTCTGTCTCTGTCTCTGTCTCTGTCTCTGTCTCTGTCTCTGTCTCTGTCTCTGTCTCTGTCTCTGTCTCTGTCTCTGTCTCTGTCTCTGTCTCTGTCTCTGTCTCTGTCTCTGTCTCTGTCTCTGTCTCTGTCTCTGTCTCTGTATCTGTCTCTGTCTCTGTCTCTGTCTCTGCCTCTGTCTCTCTCTCTGCCTCTGTCTCGGTCTCCGTCTCCGTCTCTGTCTCTGTCTCTATCTCTGTCTCTGTCTCTGTCTCTGTCACTGTCGCTGTCTCTGTCTCTGTCTCTGTCTCTGTCTCTGTCTCTGTCTCTGTCTCTGTCTCTGTCTCTGTCTCTGTCTCTGTCTCTGTCTCTGTCTCTGTCTCTGTGTCTGTCTCTGTCTCTGTCTCTGTCTCTGTCTCTGTCTCTGTCCCTGTCTCTGTCTCTGTCTCTGTCTCTGTCTCTGTCTCTGTCATTGTCTCTGTCTCTGCCACTGTCTCTGTCTCTGTCTCAGTCTCTGCCTCCGCCTGTGTCTCCGTCTCCGTCTCTGTCGCTGTCTCTGTCTCTGCCTCTGTCTCTGTCTCTGTCTCTGTCATTGTCTCTGTCTCTGCCACTGTCTCTGTCTCATTCTCTGTCTCCGTCCTTGTCTCCGTCTTTGTTCCACCCCCTCTGACACCGTCGCTGTCACCTGACCCACTGTCTCTGTCTGTGTCTCTGTCTCTGCCTCTGTCTCTGTCTCTGTCTCTGCCGCTGTCTCTCCGTCTATCTCTGTATCTGTCTCCGTCTCTGTCACTGGATCTCCTTCTGGCTCTGTCTTTGACTCTGTCTCTGTCTCTGTTTCTGTCTCTGTCACTGTCGCTGTCTCTGTCTCTGTCTCTGTCTCTGTCTCCGTCTCTGTCTTGTCTCTGTCGCGATCTCTATCTCTGTCGCTGTCTCAGTCTCTGTCTCTGTCCCTGCCTCTGTGTCTGTCTCTGTCTCTGTCTCTGTCATTGTCTCTGTCTCTGCCACTGTCTCTGTCTCAGTCTCCGCCTCCGCCTATGTCTCTGTCTCTGTCTCTGTCTCTGTCTCTGTCTCTGTCTCTGTCTCTGTCTCTGTCTCTGTCTCTGTCTCTGTCTCTGTCTCTGTCTCAGTCTCTGTCTCAGTCTCTGTCTCTGTCTCGGTCTCTGCCTCTGTCCCTGTCTCTGTCTCTGTCTCTATCTCTGTCTCTGTCTCTGTCTCTGTCTCTGTCTCTGTCTCTGTCTCTGTCTCTGCCTCTGTGTCTGTCTCTGTCTCTGTCTCTGTCTCTGTCTCTGTCTCTGTCTCTGTCTCTGTCTCTGTCTCTGTCTCTGTCTCTGTCTCTGTCTCTGTCATTGTCTCTGTCTCTGCCACTGTCTCTGTCTCTGTCTCTGTCTCTGTCTCTGTCTCTGTCATTGTCTCTGTCTCTGCCACTGTCTCTGTCTCATTCTCTGTCTCCGTCCTTGTCTCCGTCTTTGTTCCACCCCCTCTGACACCGTCGCTGTCACCTGACCCACTGTCTCTGTCTGTGTCTCTGTCTCTGCCTCTGTCTCTGTCTCTGTCTCTGTCGCTGTCTCTCCGTCTATCTCTGTATCTGTCTCCGTCTCTGTCTCTGGATCTCCCTCTGGCTCTGTCTCTGTCTCTGTCTCTGTCTCTGTCTCTGTCTCTGTCTCTGTCTCTGTCTCTGTCTCTGTCTCTGTCTCTGTCTCTGTCTCTGTCTCTGTCTCTGTCTCTGTCTCTGTCTCTGTCTCTGTCATTGTCTCTGTCTCTGCCACTGTCTCTGTCTCTGTCTCTGTCTCTGTCTCTGTCTCTGTCTCTGTCTCTGTCTCTGTCTCTGTCTCTGTCTCTGTCTCTGTCTCTGTCTCTGTCTCTGTCTCTGTCTCTGTCTCTGTCTCTGTCTCTGTCTCTGCCGCTGTCTCTCCCTCTGTCTCTGTATCTGTCTCTGGATCTGTCTCTGGATCTGTCTCTGGATCTGTCTCTGTCTCTGTCTCTGTCTCTGTCTCTGTCTCTGTCTCTGCCTCTGTCTCTCTCTCTGCCTCTGTCTCTGTCTCTGTCTCTGTCTCTGTCTCTGTCTCTGTCTCTGTCTCTGTCTCTGTCTCTGTCGCTGTCCCTGTCCCTGTCTCTGTCTCTGTCTCTGTCTCTGTCTCTGTCTCTGTCTCTGTCTCTGTCTCTGTCTCTGTCTCTGTCTCTGTCTCTGTCTCTGTCTCTGTCTCTGTCTCTGTCTCTGTCTCTGTCTCTGTTCTGTCTCTGTCTCTGTCTCTGTCTCTGTCTCTGTCTCTGTCTCTGTCTCTGTCTCTGTCTCTGTCTCTGTCTCTGTGTCTGTCTCTGTCTCTGTCTCTGTCTCTCTCTCTGTCATTGTCTCTGTCTCTGCCACTGTCTCTGTCTCTGTCTCAGTCTCCGCCTCCGCCTGTGTCTCCGTCTCCGTCTCTGTCTCTGTCTCTGTCTCTGTCTCTGTCTCTGTCTCTGTCTCTGTCCTCTGTCATTGTCTCTGTCTCTGCCACTGTCTCTGTCTCATTCTCTGTCTCCGTCCTTGTCTCCGTCTTTGTTCCACCCCCTCTGACACCGTCGCTGTCACCTGACCCACTGTCTCTGTCTGTGTCTCTGTCTCTGCCTCTGTCTCTGTCTCTGTCTCTGCCGCTGTCTCTCCGTCTGTCTCTGCATCTGTCTCCGTCTCTGTCTCTGGATCTCCCTCTGGCTCTGTCTCTGACTCTGTCTCTGTCTCCGTTTCTGTCTCTGTCACTGTCGCTGTCTCTGTCTCTGTCTCTGTCTCTGTCTCCGTCTCTGCCTTTGTCTCTGTCTCGATCTCTATCTCTGTCGCTGTCTCAGTCTCTGTCTCTGTCCCTGCCTCTGTCTCTGTCTCTGTCTCTGTCTCTGTCTCTGTCTCTGTCTCTGTCTCTGTCTCTGTCTCTGTCTCTGTCTCTGTCTCTGTCTCTGTCTCTGTCTCTGCCTCTGTCTCTGTCTCTGTCTCTGTCTCTGTCTCTGTCTCTGTTCTCAGTCTCCGTCTCCGCCTCCGCCTGTGTCTCTGTCTCTGTCACTGTCGCTGTCTCTGTCTCTGTCTCTGTCTCTGTCTCTGTCTCTGTCTCTGTCCCTGTCTCTGTCTCTGTCTCTGTCTCTGTCTCTGTCTCTGTCTCTGTCTCTGTCTCTGTCTCTGTCTCTGTCTCTGTCTCTGTCTCTGTCTCTGTCTCTGTCTCTGTCTCTGTCTCTGTCTCTGTCTCTGTCTCTGTCTCTGTCTCTGTCTCTGTCTCTGTCTCTGTCTCTGTCTCTGTCTCTGTCTCTGTCTCTGTCTCTGTCTCTGTCTCTGTCTCTGTCTCTGCCTCTGTCTCTGTCTCTGTCTCTGTCTCTGTCTCTGTCTCTGTTCTCAGTCTCCGCCTCCGCCTGTGTCTCTGTCTCTGTCACTGTCGCTGTCTCTGTCTCTGTCTCTGTCTCTGTCTCTGTCTCTGTCTCTGTCTCTGTCTCTGTCTCTGTCTCTGTCTCTGTCTATGTCTCTGTCATTGTCTCTGTCTCTGCCACTGTCTCTGTCTCATTCTCTGTCTCCGTCCTTGTCTCCGTCTTTGTTCCTCCCCCTCTGACACCGTCTTTGTCACCTGCCCCTCTGTCTCTGTGCCTGCCGCTGTCTCTCCGTCTGTCTCTGTATCTGTCTCCGTCTCTGTCTCTGGATCTCCCTCTGGCTCTGTCTCTGACTCTGTCTCTGTCTCCGTTTCTGTCTCTGTCACTGCCGCTGTCTCTGTCTCTGTCTCAGTCTCCGCCTCCGCCTGTGTCTCCGTCTCCGTCTCTGTCTCTGTCTCTGTCTCTGCCTCTGTCTCTGTCTCTGTCTCTGTCTCTGTCTCTGTCTCTGTCTCTGTCTCTGTCTCTGTCTCTGTCTCTGTCTCTGTCTCTGTCTCTGCCTCTGTCTCTGTCTCTGTCTCTGTCTCTGTCTCTGTCTCTGTTCTCAGTCTCCGCCTCCGCCTGTGTCTCTGTCTCTGTCACTGTCGCTGTCTCTGTCTCTGTCTCTGTCTCTGTCTCTGTCTCTGTCTCTGTCTCTGTCTCTGTCTCTGTCTCTGTCTCTGTCTCTGTCTCTGTCTCTGTCTCTGTCTCTGTCTCTGTCTCTGTCTCTGTCTCTGTCTCTGTCTCTGTCTCTGTCTCTGTCTCTGTCTCTGTCTCTGTCTCTGTCTCTGTCTCTGTCTCTGTCTCTGTCTCTGTCTCTGTCTCTGTCTCTGTCTCTGTCTCTGTCTCTGTCTCTGTCTCTGTCTCTGTCTCTGTCTCTGTCTCTGTCTCTGTCTCTGTCTCTGTCTCTGTCTCTGTCTCTGTCTCTGTCTCCGTCTCTGTCTCAGTCTCTGTCTCAGTCTCTGTCTCTGTCTCGGTCTCTGCCTCTGTCCCTGTCTCTGTCTCTGTCTCTGTCTCTGTCTCTGTCTCTGTCTCTGTCTCTGTCTCAGTCTCTGTCGCAGTCTCTGTCTCCGTCTCGGGCTCTGCCTCTGTCCCTGTCTCTGTCGCTGTCTCTGTCTCTGTCTCTGTCTCTGTCTCCGTTCCTGTCTCTGTCTCTCTCTCTGTCTCTGTCTCTGTCTCCGTTCCTGTCTCTGTCTCTGTCTCTGTCTCTATCTCTGTCTCTGTCTCTGTCTCTGTCTCTGTCTCTGTCTCTGTCTCTGTCTCTGTCTCTGTCTCTGTCTCTGCCTCTGTGTCTGTCTCTGTCTCTGTCTCTGTCTCTGTCTCTGTCTCTGTCTCTGTCTCTGTCTCTGTCTCTGTCTCTGTCTCTGTCTCTGTCTCTGTCTCTGTCTCTGTCTCTGTCTCTGTCTCTGTCATTGTCTCTGTCTCTGCCACTGTCTCTGTCTCTGTCTCTGTCTCTGTCTCTGTCTCTGTCATTGTCTCTGTCTCTGCCACTGTCTCTGTCTCATTCTCTGTCTCCGTCCTTGTCTCCGTCTTTGTTCCACCCCCTCTGACACCGTCGCTGTCACCTGACCCACTGTCTCTGTCTGTGTCTCTGTCTCTGCCTCTGTCTCTGTCTCTGTCTCTGCCGCTGTCTCTCCGTCTATCTCTGTATCTGTCTCCGTCTCTGTCTCTGGATCTCCCTCTGGCTCTGTCTCTGTCTCTGTCTCTGTCTCTGTCTCTGTCTCTGTCGCTGTCCCTGTCCCTGTCTCTGTCTCTGTCTCTGTCTCTGTCTCTGTCTCTGTCTCTGTCTCTGTCTCCGCCTGTGTCTCCGTCTCCGTCTCTGTCTCTGTCTCTGTCTCTGTCTCTGTCATTGTCTCTGTCTCTGCCACTGTCTCTGTCGCATTCTCTGTCTCCGTCCTTGTCTCCGTCTTTGTTCCACCCCTCTGACACCGTCGCTGTCACCTGACCCACTGTCTCTGTCTGTGTCTCTGTCTCTGCCTCTGTCTCTGTCTCTGTCTCTGCCGCTGTCTCTCCGTCTGTCTCTGCATCTGTCTCCGTCTCTGTCTCTGGATCTCCCTCTGGCTCTGTCTCTGACTCTGTCTCTGTCTCCGTTTCTGTCTCTGTCACTGTCGCTGTCTCTGTCTCTGTCTCTGTCTCTGTCTCCGTCTCTGCCTTTGTCTCTGTCTCGATCTCTATCTCTGTCGCTGTCTCAGTCTCTGTCTCTGTCCCTGCCTCTGTCTCTGTCTCTGTCTCTGTCTCTGTCATTGTCTCTGTCTCTGCCACTGTCTCTGTCTCAGTCTCCGCCTCCGCCTGCGTCTCTGTCGTTGTCTCTGTCTCTGTCTCTGTCTCTGTCTCTGTCTCAGTCTCTGTCTCAGTCTCTGTCTCTGTCTCGGTCTCTGCCTCTGTCCCTGTCTCTGTCTCTGTCTCTGTCTCTGTCTCTGTCATTGTCTCTGTCTCTGCCACTGTCTCTGTCTCATTCTCTGTCTCCGTCCTTGTCTCCGTCTTTGTTCCTCCCCCTCTGACACCGTCTTTGTCACCTGCCCCTCTGTCTCTGTCTCTGTCTCTGTCTCTGTCTCTGTTTCTGTCTCTGTCCCTGTCTCTGTCTCTGTCTCTGCCTCTGTCTCTGTCTCTGTCTCTGTCTCTGTCTCTGCCTCTGTCTCTCTCTCTGCCTCTGTCTCGGTCTCCGTCTCCGTCTCTGTCTCTGTCTCTATCTCTGTCTCTGTCTCTGTCTCTGTCTCTGACTCTGTCTCTGTCTCTGTCTCTGTCTCTGTCTCTGTCTCTGTCTCTGTCTCTGTCTCTGTCTCTGTCTCTGTCTCTGTCTCTGTCTCTGTCTCTGTCTCTGTCTCTGTCTCTGTCTTTGTCTCTGTCTCTGTCTCTGCCTCTGTCTCTGCCGCTGTCTCTCCCTCTGTCTCTGTATCTGTCTCTGGATCTGTCTCTGGATCTGTCTCTGTCTCTGTCTCTGTCTCTGTCTCTGTCTCTGCCTCTGTCTCTCTCTCTGCCTCTGTATCTGTCTCTGTCTCTGTCTCTGTCTCTGTCTCTGTCTCTGTCTCTGTCTCTGTCTCTGTCTCTGTCTCTGTCTCTGTCTCTGTCTCTGTCTCTGTCTCTGTGTCTGTCTCTGTCTCTGTCTCTGCCTCTGTCTCTCCCTCTGCCCCTGTCTCGGTCTCCGTCTCCGTCTCTGTCTCTGTCTCTATCTCTATCTCTGTCTCTGTCTCTGCCACTGTCTCTGTCTCTGCCTCAGTCTCCGCCTCCGCCTGTGTCTCCGTCTCCGTCTCTGTCTCTGTCTCTGTCTCTGTCTCTGTCTCTGTCTCTGTCTCTGTCTCTGTCTCTGTCTCTGTCTCTGTCTCTGTCTCTGTCTCTGTCTCTGTGTCTGTCTCTGTCTCTGTCTCTGCCTCTGTCTCTCCCTCTGCCCCTGTCTCGGTCTCCGTCTCCGTCTCTGTCTCTGTCTCTATCTCTGTCTCTGTCTCTGTCTCTGCCACTGTCTCTGTCTCTGTCTCAGTCTCCGCTTCCGCCTGTGTCTCCGTCTCCGTCTCTGTCTCTGTCTCTGTCTCTGTCTCTGTCTCTGTCTCTGTCTCTGTCTCTGTCTCTGTCTCTGTCTCTGTCTCTGTCTCTGTCTCTGTCTCTGTCTCTGTCTCTGTACCTGTCTCTGTCTCTGTCTCTGTCTCTGTCTCTGTCTCTGTCTCTGTCTCTGTCTCTGTCTCTGTCTCTGTCTCTGTCTCTGTCTCTGTCTCTGTCTCTGCCGCTGTCTCTCCGTCTGTCTCTGTATCTGTCTCCGTCTCTGTCTCTGGATCTCCCTCTGGCTCTGTCTCTGACTCTGTCTCTGTCTCCGTTTCTGTCTCTGTCACTGCCGCTGTCTCTGTCTCTGTCTCAGTCTCCGCCTCCGCCTGTGTCTCCGTCTCCGTCTCTGTCTCTGTCTCTGTCTCTGCCTCTGTCTCTGTCTCTGTCTCTGTCTCTGTCTCTGTCTCTGTCTCTGTCTCTGTCTCTGTCTCTGTCTCTGTCTCTGTCTCTGTCTCTGTCTCTGTCTCTGTCTCTGTCTCTGTCTCTGTCTCTGTCTCTGTCTCTGTCTCTGTCTCTGTTCTCAGTCTCCGCCTCCGCCTGTGTCTCTGTCTCTGTCTCTGTCTCTGTCTCTGTCTCTGTCTCTGTCTCTGTCTCTGTCTCTGTCTCTGTCTCTGTCTCTGTCTCTGTCTCTGTCTCTGTCTCTGTGTCTGTCTCTGTCTCTGTCTCTGCCTCTGTCTCTCCCTCTGCCCCTGTCTCGGTCTCCGTCTCCGTCTCTGTCTCTGTCTCTATCTCTGTCTCTGTCTCTGTCTCTGCCACTGTCTCTGTCTCTGCCTCAGTCTCCGCCTCCGCCTGTGTCTCCGTCTCCGTCTCTGTCTCTGTCTCTGTCTCTGTCTCTGTCTCTGTCTCTGTCTCTGTCTCTGTCTCTGTCTCTGTCTCTGTCTCTGTCTCTGTCTCTGTGTCTGTCTCTGTCTCTGTCTCTGCCTCTGTCTCTCCCTCTGCCCCTGTCTCGGTCTCCGTCTCCGTCTCTGTCTCTGTCTCTATCTCTGTCTCTGTCTCTGTCTCTGCCACTGTCTCTGTCTCTGTCTCAGTCTCCGCCTCCGCCTGTGTCTCCGTCTCCGTCTCTGTCTCTGTCTCTGTCTCTGTCTCTGTCTCTGTCTCTGTCTCTGTCTCTGTCTCTGTCTCTGTCTCTGTCTCTGTCTCTGTCTCTGTCTCTGTCTCTGTCTCTGTCTCTGTCTCTGTCTCTGTCTCTGTCTCTGTATCTGTCTCTGTCTCTGTCTCTGTCTCTGCCTCTGTCTCTCTCTCTGCCTCTGTCTCGGTCTCCGTCTCCGTCTCTGTCTCTGTCTCTATCTCTGTCTCTGTCTCTGTCTCTGTCACTGTCGCTGTCTCTGTCTCTGTCTCTGTCTCTGTCTCTGTCTCTGTCTCTGTCTCTGTCTCTGTCTCTGTCGCTGTCTCTGTCGCTGTCTCTGTCTCCGTTCCTGTCTCTGTCTCTCCCTCTGTCTCTGTCTCTGTCTCCGTTCCTGTCTCTGTCTCTGTCTCTGTCTCTATCTCTGTCTCTGTCTCTGTCTCTGTCTCTGTCTCTGTCTCTGTCTCTGTCTCTGTCTCTGTCTCTGTCTCTGTCTCTGTCTCTGTCTCTGTCTCTGTCTCTGTCTCTGTCTCTGTCTCTGTCTCTGTCTCTGTCTCTGTGTCTGTCTCTGTCTCTGTCTCTGCCTCTGTCTCTCCCTCTGCCCCTGTCTCGGTCTCCGTCTCCGTCTCTGTCTCTGTCTCTATCTCTGTCTCTGTCTCTGTCTCTGCCACTGTCTCTGTCTCTGTCTCAGTCTCCGCCTCCGCCTGTGTCTCCGTCTCCGTCTCCGTCTCTGTCTCTGTCTCTGTCTCTGTCTCTGTCTCTGTCTCTGTCTCTGTCTCTGTCTCTGTCTCTGTCTCTGTCTCTGTCTCTGTCTCTGTCTCTGTCTCTGTCTCTGTCTCTGTCTCTGTCTCTGTCTCTGTCTCTGTCTCTGTCTCTGTCTCTGTCTCTGTCTCTGTCTCTGTCTCTGTCTCTGTCTCTGTCTCTGTCTCTGTGTCTGTCTCTGTCTCTGTCTCTGCCTCTGTCTCTCTCTCTGCCTCTGTCTCGGTCTCCGTCTCCGTCTCTGTCTCTGTCTCTATCTCTGTCTCTGTCTCTGTCTCTGTCACTGTCGCTGTCTCTGTCTCTGTCTCTGTCTCTGTCTCTGTCTCTGTCTCTGTCTCTGTCTCTGTCTCTGTCTCTGTCTCTGTCGCTGTCTCTGTCGCTGTCTCTGTCTCCGTTCCTGTCTCTGTCTCTCCCTCTGTCTCTGTCTCTGTCTCCGTTCCTGTCTCTGTCTCTGTCTCTGTCTCTATCTCTGTCTCTGTCTCTGTCTCTGTCTCTGTCTCTGTCTCTGTCTCTGTCTCTGTCTCTGTCTCTGTCTCTGTCTCTGTCTCTGTCTCTGTCTCTGTCTCTGTCTCTGTCTCTGTCTCTGTCTCTGTCTCTGTCTCTGTCTCTGTCTCTGTCTCTGTCTCTGTCTCTGTCTCTGTCTCTGTCTCTGTCTCGGTCTCTGCCTCTGTCCCTGTCTCTGTCTCTGTCTCTGTCTCTGTCTCTGTCTCTGTCATTGTCTCTGTCTATGCCACTGTCTCTGTCTCATTCTCTGTCTCCGTCCTTGTCCCCGTCTTTGTTCCTCCCCCTCTGACACCGTCTTTGTCACCTGCCCCTCTGTCTCTGTCTCTGCCGCTGTCTCTCCCTCTGTCTCTGTATCTGTCTCTGGATCTGTCTCTGGATCTGTCTCTGTCTCTGTCTCTGTCTCTGTCTCTGTCTCTGTCTCTGCCTCTGTCTCTCTCTCTGCCTCTGTCTCGGTCTCCGTCTCCGTCTCTGTCTCTGTCTCTATCTCTGTCTCTGTCTCTGTCTCTGTCACTGTCGCTGTCTCTGTCTCTGTCTCTGTCTCTGTCTCTGTCTCTGCCTCTGTCTCTCTCTCTGCCTCTGTCTCTGTCTCTGCCTCTGTCTCTCTCTCTGCCTCTGTCTCGGTTTCCGTCTCCGTCTCTGTCTCTGTCTCTGTCTCTGTCTCTGTCTCTGTCTCTGTCTCTGTCTCTGTCTCTGTCTCTGTCTCTGTCTCTGTCTCTGTCTCTGTCTCTGCCGCTGTCTCTCCGTCTGTCTCTGTATCTGTCTCCGTCTCTGTCTCTGGATCTCCCTCTGGCTCTGTCTCTGACTCTGTCTCTGTCTCCGTTTCTGTCTCTGTCTCTGTCTCTGTCTCTGTCTCTGTCTCTGTCTCTGTCTCTGTCTCTGTCTCTGTCTCTGTCTCTGTCTCTGTCTCTGTCTCTGTTCTCAGTCTCCGCCTCCGCCTGTGTCTCTGTCTCTGTCTCTGTCTCTGTCTCTGTCTCTGTCTCTGTCTCTGTCTCTGTCTCTGTCTCTGTCTCTGTCTCTGTCTCTGTCTCTGTCTCTGTCTCTGTGTCTGTCTCTGTCTCTGTCTCTGCCTCTGTCTCTCCCTCTGCCCCTGTCTCGGTCTCCGTCTCCGTCTCTGTCTCTGTCTCTATCTCTGTCTCTGTCTCTGTCTCTGCCACTGTCTCTGTCTCTGCCTCAGTCTCCGCCTCCGCCTGTGTCTCCGTCTCCGTCTCTGTCTCTGTCTCTGTCTCTGTCTCTGTCTCTGTCTCTGTCTCTGTCTCTGTCTCTGTCTCTGTCTCTGTCTCTGTGTCTGTCTCTGTCTCTGTCTCTGCCTCTGTCTCTCCCTCTGCCCCTGTCTCGGTCTCCGTCTCCGTCTCTGTCTCTGTCTCTATCTCTGTCTCTGTCTCTGTCTCTGCCACTGTCTCTGTCTCTGTCTCAGTCTCCGCCTCCGCCTGTGTCTCCGTCTCCGTCTCTGTCTCTGTCTCTGTCTCTGTCTCTGTCTCTGTCTCTGTCTCTGTCTCTGTCTCTGTCTCTGTCTCTGTCTCTGTCTCTGTCTCTGTCTCTGTCTCTGTCTCTGTCTCTGTCTCTGTCTCTGTCTCTGTCTCTGTCTCTGTCTCTGTCTCTGTATCTGTCTCTGTCTCTGTCTCTGTCTCTGCCTCTGTCTCTCTCTCTGCCTCTGTCTCGGTCTCCGTCTCCGTCTCTGTCTCTGTCTCTATCTCTGTCTCTGTCTCTGTCTCTGTCACTGTCGCTGTCTCTGTCTCTGTCTCTGTCTCTGTCTCTGTCTCTGTCTCTGTCTCTGTCTCTGTCTCTGTCGCTGTCTCTGTCGCTGTCTCTGTCTCCGTTCCTGTCTCTGTCTCTCCCTCTGTCTCTGTCTCTGTCTCCGTTCCTGTCTCTGTCTCTGTCTCTGTCTCTATCTCTGTCTCTGTCTCTGTCTCTGTCTCTGTCTCTGTCTCTGTCTCTGTCTCTGTCTCTGTCTCTGTCTCTGTCTCTGTCTCTGTCTCTGTCTCTGTCTCTGTCTCTGTCTCTGTCTCTGTCTCTGTGTCTGTCTCTGTCTCTGTCTCTGCCTCTGTCTCTCCCTCTGCCCCTGTCTCGGTCTCCGTCTCCGTCTCTGTCTCTGTCTCTATCTCTGTCTCTGTCTCTGTCTCTGCCACTGTCTCTGTCTCTGTCTCAGTCTCCGCCTCCGCCTGTGTCTCCGTCTCCGTCTCTGTCTCTGTCTCTGTCTCTGTCTCTGTCTCTGTCTCTGTCTCTGTCTCTGTCTCTGTCTCTGTCTCTGTCTCTGTCTCTGTCTCTGTCTCTGTCTCTGTCTCTGTCTCTGTCTCTGTCTCTGTCTCTGTCTCTGTCTCTGTCTCTGTCTCTGTCTCTGTCTCTGTCTCTGTCTCTGTCTCTGTGTCTGTCTCTGTCTCTGTCTCTGCCTCTGTCTCTCTCTCTGCCTCTGTCTCGGTCTCCGTCTCCGTCTCTGTCTCTGTCTCTATCTCTGTCTCTGTCTCTGTCTCTGTCACTGTCGCTGTCTCTGTCTCTGTCTCTGTCTCTGTCTCTGTCTCTGTCTCTGTCTCTGTCTCTGTCTCTGTCTCTGTCTCTGTCTCTGTCGCTGTCTCTGTCGCTGTCTCTGTCTCCGTTCCTGTCTCTGTCTCTCCCTCTGTCTCTGTCTCTGTCTCCGTTCCTGTCTCTGTCTCTGTCTCTGTCTCTGTCTCTGTCTCTGTCTCTGTCTCTGTCTCTGTCTCTGTCTCTGTCTCTGTCTCTGTCTCTGTCTCTGTCTCGGTCTCTGCCTCTGTCCCTGTCTCTGTCTCTGTCTCTGTCTCTGTCTCTGTCTCTGTCATTGTCTCTGTCTATGCCACTGTCTCTGTCTCATTCTCTGTCTCCGTCCTTGTCCCCGTCTTTGTTCCTCCCCCTCTGACACCGTCTTTGTCACCTGCCCCTCTGTCTCTGTCTCTGCCGCTGTCTCTCCCTCTGTCTCTGTATCTGTCTCTGGATCTGTCTCTGGATCTGTCTCTGTCTCTGTCTCTGTCTCTGTCTCTGTCTCTGTCTCTGCCTCTGTCTCTCTCTCTGCCTCTGTCTCGGTCTCCGTCTCCGTCTCTGTCTCTGTCTCTATCTCTGTCTCTGTCTCTGTCTCTGTCACTGTCGCTGTCTCTGTCTCTGTCTCTGTCTCTGTCTCTGTCTCTGCCTCTGTCTCTCTCTCTGCCTCTGTCTCTGTCTCTGCCTCTGTCTCTCTCTCTGCCTCTGTCTCGGTCTCCGTCTCCGTCTCTGTCTCTGTCTCTGTCTCTGTCTCTGTCTCTGTCTCTGTCTCTGTCTCTGTCTCTGTCTCTGTCTCTGTCTCTGTCTCTGTCTCTGTCTCTGTCTCTGTCTCTGTCTCTGTCTCTGCCGCTGTCTCTCCGTCTGTCTCTGTATCTGTCTCCGTCTCTGTCTCTGGATCTCCCTCTGGCTCTGTCTCTGACTCTGTCTCTGTCTCCGTTTCTGTCTCTGTCACTGCCGCTGTCTCTGTCTCTGTCTCAGTCTCCGCCTCCGCCTGTGTCTCCGTCTCCGTCTCTGTCTCTGTCTCTGTCTCTGCCTCTGTCTCTGTCTCTGTCTCTGTCTCTGTCTCTGTCTCTGTCTCTGTCTCTGTCTCTGTCTCTGCCTCTGTCTCTGTCTCTGTCTCTGTCTCTGTCTCTGTCTCTGTCTCTGTTCTCAGTCTCCGCCTCCGCCTGTGTCTCTGTCTCTGTCACTGTCGCTGTCTCTGTCTCTGTCTCTGTCTCTGTTTCTGTCTCTGTCTCTGTCTCTGTCTCTGTCTCTGTCTCTGTCGCTGTCTCTGTCTCTGTCTCTGTCTCTGTCTCTGTCTCTGTCTCTGTCTCTGTCTCTGTCTCTGTCTCTGTCTCTGTCTCTGTCTCTGTCTCTGTCTCTGTCTCTGTCTCTGTCTCTGTCTCTGTCTCTGTCTCTGTCTCTGTCTCTGTCTCTGTCTCTGTCTCTGTGTCTGTCTCTGTCTCTGTCTCTGCCTCTGTCTCTCCCTCTGCCCCTGTCTCGGTCTCCGTCTCCGTCTCTGTCTCTGTCTCTATCTCTGTCTCTGTCTCTGTCTCTGCCACTGTCTCTGTCTCTGCCTCAGTCTCCGCCTCCGCCTGTGTCTCCGTCTCCGTCTCTGTCTCTGTCTCTGTCTCTGTCTCTGTCTCTGTCTCTGTCTCTGTCTCTGTCTCTGTCTCTGTCTCTGTCTCTGTCTCTGTCTCTGTGTCTGTCTCTGTCTCTGTCTCTGCCTCTGTCTCTCCCTCTGCCCCTGTCTCGGTCTCCGTCTCCGTCTCTGTCTCTGTCTCTATCTCTGTCTCTGTCTCTGTCTCTGCCACTGTCTCTGTCTCTGTCTCAGTCTCCGCCTCCGCCTGTGTCTCCGTCTCCGTCTCTGTCTCTGTCTCTGTCTCTGTCTCTGTCTCTGTCTCTGTCTCTGTCTCTGTCTCTGTCTCTGTCTCTGTCTCTGTCTCTGTCTCTGTCTCTGTCTCTGTCTCTGTCTCTGTCTCTGTCTCTGTCTCTGTCTCTGTCTCTGTCTCTGTATCTGTCTCTGTCTCTGTCTCTGTCTCTGCCTCTGTCTCTCTCTCTGCCTCTGTCTCGGTCTCCGTCTCCGTCTCTGTCTCTGTCTCTATCTCTGTCTCTGTCTCTGTCTCTGTCACTGTCGCTGTCTCTGTCTCTGTCTCTGTCTCTGTCTCTGTCTCTGTCTCTGTCTCTGTCTCTGTCTCTGTCTCTGTCTCTGTCTCTGTCTCTGTCTCTGTCTCTGTGTCTGTCTCTGTCTCTGTCTCTGTCTCTGTCTCTGTCTCTGTCCCTGTCTCTGTCTCTGTCTCTGTCTCTGTCTCTGTCTCTGTCATTGTCTCTGTCTCTGCCACTGTCTCTGTCTCTGTCTCAGTCTCTGCCTCCGCCTGTGTCTCCGTCTCCGTCTCTGTCGCTGTCTCTGTCTCTGCCTCTGTCTCTGTCTCTGTCTCTGTCATTGTCTCTGTCTCTGCCACTGTCTCTGTCTCATTCTCTGTCTCCGTCCTTGTCTCCGTCTTTGTTCCACCCCCTCTGACACCGTCGCTGTCACCTGACCCACTGTCTCTGTCTGTGTCTCTGTCTCTGCCTCTGTCTCTGTCTCTGTCTCTGCCGCTGTCTCTCCGTCTATCTCTGTATCTGTCTCCGTCTCTGTCACTGGATCTCCTTCTGGCTCTGTCTTTGACTCTGTCTCTGTCTCTGTTTCTGTCTCTGTCACTGTCGCTGTCTCTGTCTCTGTCTCTGTCTCTGTCTCCGTCTCTGTCTTGTCTCTGTCGCGATCTCTATCTCTGTCGCTGTCTCAGTCTCTGTCTCTGTCCCTGCCTCTGTGTCTGTCTCTGTCTCTGTCTCTGTCATTGTCTCTGTCTCTGCCACTGTCTCTGTCTCAGTCTCCGCCTCCGCCTGTGTCTCTGTCTCTGTCTCTGTCTCTGTCTCTGTCTCTGTCTCTGTCTCTGTCTCTGTCTCTGTCTCTGTCTCTGTCTCTGTCTCTGTCTCAGTCTCTGTCTCAGTCTCTGTCTCTGTCTCGGTCTCTGCCTCTGTCCCTGTCTCTGTCTCTGTCTCTATCTCTGTCTCTGTCTCTGTCTCTGTCTCTGTCTCTGTCTCTGTCTCTGTCTCTGCCTCTGTGTCTGTCTCTGTCTCTGTCTCTGTCTCTGTCTCTGTCTCTGTCTCTGTCTCTGTCTCTGTCTCTGTCTCTGTCTCTGTCTCTGTCTCTGTCTCTGTCATTGTCTCTGTCTCTGCCACTGTCTCTGTCTCTGTCTCTGTCTCTGTCTCTGTCTCTGTCATTGTCTCTGTCTCTGCCACTGTCTCTGTCTCATTCTCTGTCTCCGTCCTTGTCTCCGTCTTTGTTCCACCCCCTCTGACTCCGTCGCTGTCACCTGACCCACTGTCTCTGTCTGTGTCTCTGTCTCTGCCTCTGTCTCTGTCTCTGTCTCTGTCGCTGTCTCTCCGTCTATCTCTGTATCTGTCTCCGTCTCTGTCTCTGGATCTCCCTCTGGCTCTGTCTCTGTCTCTGTCTCTGTCTCTGTCTCTGTCTCTGTCTCTGTCTCTGTCTCTGTCTCTGTCTCTGTCTCTGTCTCTGTCTCTGTCTCTGTCTCTGTCTCTGTCTCTGTCTCTGTCTCTGTCATTGTCTCTGTCTCTGCCACTGTCTCTGTCTCTGTCTCTGTCTCTGTCTCTGTCTCTGTCTCTGTCTCTGTCTCTGTCTCTGTCTCTGTCTCTGTCTCTGTCTCTGTCTCTGTCTCTGTCTCTGTCTCTGTCTCTGTCTCTGTCTCTGTCTCTGTCTCTGCCGCTGTCTCTCCCTCTGTCTCTGTATCTGTCTCTGGATCTGTCTCTGGATCTGTCTCTGGATCTGTCTCTGTCTCTGTCTCTGTCTCTGTCTCTGTCTCTGTCTCTGCCTCTGTCTCTCTCTCTGCCTCTGTCTCTGTCTCTGTCTCTGTCTCTGTCTCTGTCTCTGTCTCTGTCTCTGTCTCTGTCTCTGTCGCTGTCCCTGTCCCTGTCTCTGTCTCTGTCTCTGTCTCTGTCTCTGTCTCTGTCTCTGTCTCTGTCTCTGTCTCTGTCTCTGTCTCTGTCTCTGTCTCTGTCTCTGTCTCTGTCTCTGTCTCTGTCTCTGTTCTGTCTCTGTCTCTGTCTCTGTCTCTGTCTCTGTCTCTGTCTCTGTCTCTGTCTCTGTCTCTGTCTCTGTCTCTGTGTCTGTCTCTGTCTCTGTCTCTGTCTCTCTCTCTGTCATTGTCTCTGTCTCTGCCACTGTCTCTGTCTCTGTCTCAGTCTCCGCCTCCGCCTGTGTCTCCGTCTCCGTCTCTGTCTCTGTCTCTGTCTCTGTCTCTGTCTCTGTCTCTGTCTCTGTCTCTGTCATTGTCTCTGTCTCTGCCACTGTCTCTGTCTCATTCTCTGTCTCCGTCCTTGTCTCCGTCTTTGTTCCACCCCCTCTGACACCGTCGCTGTCACCTGACCCACTGTCTCTGTCTGTGTCTCTGTCTCTGCCTCTGTCTCTGTCTCTGTCTCTGCCGCTGTCTCTCCGTCTGTCTCTGCATCTGTCTCCGTCTCTGTCTCTGGATCTCCCTCTGGCTCTGTCTCTGACTCTGTCTCTGTCTCCGTTTCTGTCTCTGTCACTGTCGCTGTCTCTGTCTCTGTCTCTGTCTCTGTCTCCGTCTCTGCCTTTGTCTCTGTCTCGATCTCTATCTCTGTCGCTGTCTCAGTCTCTGTCTCTGTCCCTGCCTCTGTCTCTGTCTCTGTCTCTGTCTCTGTCTCTGTCTCTGTCTCTGTCTCTGTCTCTGTCTCTGTCTCTGTCTCTGTCTCTGTCTCTGTCTCTGTCTCTGCCTCTGTCTCTGTCTCTGTCTCTGTCTCTGTCTCTGTCTCTGTTCTCAGTCTCCGCCTCCGCCTGTGTCTCTGTCTCTGTCACTGTCGCTGTCTCTGTCTCTGTCTCTGTCTCTGTCTCTGTCTCTGTCTCTGTCCCTGTCTCTGTCTCTGTCTCTGTCTCTGTCTCTGTCTCTGTCTCTGTCTCTGTCTCTGTCTCTGTCTCTGTCTCTGTCTCTGTCTCTGTCTCTGTCTCTGTCTCTGTCTCTGTCTCTGTCTCTGTCTCTGTCTCTGTCTCTGTCTCTGTCTCTGTCTCTGTCTCTGTCTCTGTCTCTGTCTCTGTCTCTGTCTCTGTCTCTGTCTCTGTCTCTGTCTCTGTCTCTGCCTCTGTCTCTGTCTCTGTCTCTGTCTCTGTCTCTGTCTCTGTCTCTGTTCTCAGTCTCCGCCTCCGCCTGTGTCTCTGTCTCTGTCACTGTCGCTGTCTCTGTCTCTGTCTCTGTCTCTGTCTCTGTCTCTGTCTCTGTCTCTGTCTCTGTCTCTGTCTCTGTCTCTGTCTATGTCTCTGTCATTGTCTCTGTCTCTGCCACTGTCTCTGTCTCATTCTCTGTCTCCGTCCTTGTCTCCGTCTTTGTTCCTCCCCCTCTGACACCGTCTTTGTCACCTGCCCCTCTGTCTCTGTGCCTGCCGCTGTCTCTCCGTCTGTCTCTGTATCTGTCTCCGTCTCTGTCTCTGGATCTCCCTCTGGCTCTGTCTCTGACTCTGTCTCTGTCTCCGTTTCTGTCTCTGTCACTGCCGCTGTCTCTGTCTCTGTCTCAGTCTCCGCCTCCGCCTGTGTCTCCGTCTCCGTCTCTGTCTCTGTCTCTGTCTCTGCCTCTGTCTCTGTCTCTGTCTCTGTCTCTGTCTCTGTCTCTGTCTCTGTCTCTGTCTCTGTCTCTGTCTCTGTCTCTGTCTCTGTCTCTGCCTCTGTCTCTGTCTCTGTCTCTGTCTCTGTCTCTGTCTCTGTTCTCAGTCTCCGCCTCCGCCTGTGTCTCTGTCTCTGTCACTGTCGCTGTCTCTGTCTCTGTCTCTGTCTCTGTCTCTGTCTCTGTCTCTGTCTCTGTCTCTGTCTCTGTCTCTGTCTCTGTCTCTGTCTCTGTCTCTGTCTCTGTCTCTGTCTCTGTCTCTGTCTCTGTCTCTGTCTCTGTCTCTGTCTCTGTCTCTGTCTCTGTCTCTGTCTCTGTCTCTGTCTCTGTCTCTGTCTCTGTCTCTGTCTCTGTCTCTGTCTCTGTCTCTGTCTCTGTCTCTGTCTCTGTCTCTGTCTCTGTCTCTGTCTCTGTCTCTGTCTCTGTCTCTGTCTCTGTCTCTGTCTCTGTCTCTGTCTCTGTCTCTGTCTCCGTCTCTGTCTCAGTCTCTGTCTCAGTCTCTGTCTCTGTCTCGGTCTCTGCCTCTGTCCCTGTCTCTGTCTCTGTCTCTGTCTCTGTCTCTGTCTCTGTCTCTGTCTCTGTCTCAGTCTCTGTCGCAGTCTCTGTCTCCGTCTCGGGCTCTGCCTCTGTCCCTGTCTCTGTCGCTGTCTCTGTCTCTGTCTCTGTCTCTGTCTCCGTTCCTGTCTCTGTCTCTCTCTCTGTCTCTGTCTCTGTCTCCGTTCCTGTCTCTGTCTCTGTCTCTGTCTCTATCTCTGTCTCTGTCTCTGTCTCTGTCTCTGTCTCTGTCTCTGTCTCTGTCTCTGTCTCTGTCTCTGTCTCTGTCTCTGCCTCTGTGTCTGTCTCTGTCTCTGTCTCTGTCTCTGTCTCTGTCTCTGTCTCTGTCTCTGTCTCTGTCTCTGTCTCTGTCTCTGTCTCTGTCTCTGTCTCTGTCTCTGTCTCTGTCTCTGTCATTGTCTCTGTCTCTGCCACTGTCTCTGTCTCTGTCTCTGTCTCTGTCTCTGTCTCTGTCATTGTCTCTGTCTCTGCCACTGTCTCTGTCTCATTCTCTGTCTCCGTCCTTGTCTCCGTCTTTGTTCCACCCCCTCTGACACCGTCGCTGTCACCTGACCCACTGTCTCTGTCTGTGTCTCTGTCTCTGCCTCTGTCTCTGTCTCTGTCTCTGCCGCTGTCTCTCCGTCTATCTCTGTATCTGTCTCCGTCTCTGTCTCTGGATCTCCCTCTGGCTCTGTCTCTGTCTCTGTCTCTGTCTCTGTCTCTGTCTCTGTCGCTGTCCCTGTCCCTGTCTCTGTCTCTGTCTCTGTCTCTGTCTCTGTCTCTGTCTCTGTCTCCGCCTGTGTCTCCGTCTCCGTCTCTGTCTCTGTCTCTGTCTCTGTCTCTGTCATTGTCTCTGTCTCTGCCACTGTCTCTGTCGCATTCTCTGTCTCCGTCCTTGTCTCCGTCTTTGTTCCACCCCTCTGACACCGTCGCTGTCACCTGACCCACTGTCTCTGTCTGTGTCTCTGTCTCTGCCTCTGTCTCTGTCTCTGTCTCTGCCGCTGTCTCTCCGTCTGTCTCTGCATCTGTCTCCGTCTCTGTCTCTGGATCTCCCTCTGGCTCTGTCTCTGACTCTGTCTCTGTCTCCGTTTCTGTCTCTGTCACTGTCGCTGTCTCTGTCTCTGTCTCTGTCTCTGTCTCCGTCTCTGCCTTTGTCTCTGTCTCGATCTCTATCTCTGTCGCTGTCTCAGTCTCTGTCTCTGTCCCTGCCTCTGTCTCTGTCTCTGTCTCTGTCTCTGTCATTGTCTCTGTCTCTGCCACTGTCTCTGTCTCAGTCTCCGCCTCCGCCTGCGTCTCTGTCGTTGTCTCTGTCTCTGTCTCTGTCTCTGTCTCTGTCTCAGTCTCTGTCTCAGTCTCTGTCTCTGTCTCGGTCTCTGCCTCTGTCCCTGTCTCTGTCTCTGTCTCTGTCTCTGTCTCTGTCATTGTCTCTGTCTCTGCCACTGTCTCTGTCTCATTCTCTGTCTCCGTCCTTGTCTCCGTCTTTGTTCCTCCCCCTCTGACACCGTCTTTGTCACCTGCCCCTCTGTCTCTGTCTCTGTCTCTGTCTCTGTCTCTGTTTCTGTCTCTGTCCCTGTCTCTGTCTCTGTCTCTGTCTCTGTCTCTGTCTCTGTCTCTGTCTCTGTCTCTGCCTCTGTCTCTCTCTCTGCCTCTGTCTCGGTCTCCGTCTCCGTCTCTGTCTCTGTCTCTATCTCTGTCTCTGTCTCTGTCTCTGTCTCTGACTCTGTCTCTGTCTCTGTCTCTGTCTCTGTCTCTGTCTCTGTCTCTGTCTCTGTCTCTGTCTCTGTCTCTGTCTCTGTCTCTGTCTCTGTCTCTGTCTCTGTCTCTGTCTCTGTCTCTGTCTCTGTCTTTGTCTCTGTCTCTGTCTCTGCCTCTGTCTCTGCCGCTGTCTCTCCCTCTGTCTCTGTATCTGTCTCTGGATCTGTCTCTGGATCTGTCTCTGTCTCTGTCTCTGTCTCTGTCTCTGTCTCTGCCTCTGTCTCTCTCTCTGCCTCTGTATCTGTCTCTGTCTCTGTCTCTGTCTCTGTCTCTGTCTCTGTCTCTGTCTCTGTCTCTGTCTCTGTCTCTGTCTCTGTCTCTGTCTCTGTCTCTGTGTCTGTCTCTGTCTCTGTCTCTGCCTCTGTCTCTCCCTCTGCCCCTGTCTCGGTCTCCGTCTCCGTCTCTGTCTCTGTCTCTATCTCTATCTCTGTCTCTGTCTCTGCCACTGTCTCTGTCTCTGCCTCAGTCTCCGCCTCCGCCTGTGTCTCCGTCTCCGTCTCTGTCTCTGTCTCTGTCTCTGTCTCTGTCTCTGTCTCTGTCTCTGTCTCTGTCTCTGTCTCTGTCTCTGTCTCTGTCTCTGTCTCTGTCTCTGTCTCTGTGTCTGTCTCTGTCTCTGTCTCTGCCTCTGTCTCTCCCTCTGCCCCTGTCTCGGTCTCCGTCTCCGTCTCTGTCTCTGTCTCTATCTCTGTCTCTGTCTCTGTCTCTGCCACTGTCTCTGTCTCTGTCTCAGTCTCCGCTTCCGCCTGTGTCTCCGTCTCCGTCTCTGTCTCTGTCTCTGTCTCTGTCTCTGTCTCTGTCTCTGTCTCTGTCTCTGTCTCTGTCTCTGTCTCTGTCTCTGTCTCTGTCTCTGTCTCTGTCTCTGTCTCTGTCTCTGTCTCTGTCTCTGTCTCGGTCTCTGCCTCTGTCCCTGTCTCTGTCTCTGTCTCTGTCTCTGTCTCTGTCTCTGTCATTGTCTCTGTCTATGCCACTGTCTCTGTCTCATTCTCTGTCTCCGTCCTTGTCCCCGTCTTTGTTCCTCCCCCTCTGACACCGTCTTTGTCACCTGCCCCTCTGTCTCTGTCTCTGCCGCTGTCTCTCCCTCTGTCTCTGTACCTGTCTCTGGATCTGTCTCTGGATCTGTCTCTGTCTCTGTCTCTGTCTCTGTCTCTGTCTCTGTCTCTGCCTCTGTCTCTCTCTCTGCCTCTGTCTCGGTCTCCGTCTCCGTCTCTGTCTCTGTCTCTATCTCTGTCTCTGTCTCTGTCTCTGTCACTGTCGCTGTCTCTGTCTCTGTCTCTGTCTCTGTCTCTGTCTCTGCCTCTGTCTCTCTCTCTGCCTCTGTCTCTGTCTCTGCCTCTGTCTCTCTCTCTGCCTCTGTCTCGGTCTCCGTCTCCGTCTCTGTCTCTGTCTCTGTCTCTGTCTCTGTCTCTGTCTCTGTCTCTGTCTCTGTCTCTGTCTCTGTCTCTGTCTCTGTCTCTGTCTCTGTCTCTGTCTCTGTCTCTGCCGCTGTCTCTCCGTCTGTCTCTGTATCTGTCTCCGTCTCTGTCTCTGGATCTCCCTCTGGCTCTGTCTCTGACTCTGTCTCTGTCTCCGTTTCTGTCTCTGTCACTGCCGCTGTCTCTGTCTCTGTCTCAGTCTCCGCCTCCGCCTGTGTCTCCGTCTCCGTCTCTGTCTCTGTCTCTGTCTCTGCCTCTGTCTCTGTCTCTGTCTCTGTCTCTGTCTCTGTCTCTGTCTCTGTCTCTGTCTCTGTCTCTGTCTCTGTCTCTGTCTCTGTCTCTGTCTCTGTCTCTGTCTCTGTCTCTGTCTCTGTCTCTGTCTCTGTTCTCAGTCTCCGCCTCCGCCTGTGTCTCTGTCTCTGTCTCTGTCTCTGTCTCTGTCTCTGTCTCTGTCTCTGTCTCTGTCTCTGTCTCTGTCTCTGTCTCTGTCTCTGTCTCTGTCTCTGTGTCTGTCTCTGTCTCTGTCTCTGCCTCTGTCTCTCCCTCTGCCCCTGTCTCGGTCTCCGTCTCCGTCTCTGTCTCTGTCTCTATCTCTGTCTCTGTCTCTGTCTCTGCCACTGTCTCTGTCTCTGCCTCAGTCTCCGCCTCCGCCTGTGTCTCCGTCTCCGTCTCTGTCTCTGTCTCTGTCTCTGTCTCTGTCTCTGTCTCTGTCTCTGTCTCTGTCTCTGTCTCTGTCTCTGTCTCTGTCTCTGTCTCTGTGTCTGTCTCTGTCTCTGTCTCTGCCTCTGTCTCTCCCTCTGCCCCTGTCTCGGTCTCCGTCTCCGTCTCTGTCTCTGTCTCTATCTCTGTCTCTGTCTCTGTCTCTGCCACTGTCTCTGTCTCTGTCTCAGTCTCCGCCTCCGCCTGTGTCTCCGTCTCCGTCTCTGTCTCTGTCTCTGTCTCTGTCTCTGTCTCTGTCTCTGTCTCTGTCTCTGTCTCTGTCTCTGTCTCTGTCTCTGTCTCTGTCTCTGTCTCTGTCTCTGTCTCTGTCTCTGTCTCTGTCTCTGTCTCTGTCTCTGTATCTGTCTCTGTCTCTGTCTCTGTCTCTGCCTCTGTCTCTCTCTCTGCCTCTGTCTCGGTCTCCGTCTCCGTCTCTGTCTCTGTCTCTATCTCTGTCTCTGTCTCTGTCTCTGTCACTGTCGCTGTCTCTGTCTCTGTCTCTGTCTCTGTCTCTGTCTCTGTCTCTGTCTCTGTCTCTGTCTCTGTCGCTGTCTCTGTCGCTGTCTCTGTCTCCGTTCCTGTCTCTGTCTCTCCCTCTGTCTCTGTCTCTGTCTCCGTTCCTGTCTCTGTCTCTGTCTCTGTCTCTATCTCTGTCTCTGTCTCTGTCTCTGTCTCTGTCTCTGTCTCTGTCTCTGTCTCTGTCTCTGTCTCTGTCTCTGTCTCTGTCTCTGTCTCTGTCTCTGTCTCTGTCTCTGTCTCTGTCTCTGTGTCTGTCTCTGTCTCTGTCTCTGCCTCTGTCTCTCCCTCTGCCCCTGTCTCGGTCTCCGTCTCCGTCTCTGTCTCTGTCTCTATCTCTGTCTCTGTCTCTGTCTCTGCCACTGTCTCTGTCTCTGTCTCAGTCTCCGCCTCCGCCTGTGTCTCCGTCTCCGTCTCCGTCTCTGTCTCTGTCTCTGTCTCTGTCTCTGTCTCTGTCTCTGTCTCTGTCTCTGTCTCTGTCTCTGTCTCTGTCTCTGTCTCTGTCTCTGTCTCTGTCTCTGTCTCTGTCTCTGTCTCTGTCTCTGTCTCTGTCTCTGTCTCTGTCTCTGTCTCTGTCTCTGTCTCTGTCTCTGTCTCTGTCTCTGTCTCTGTCTCTGTCTCTGTGTCTGTCTCTGTCTCTGTCTCTGCCTCTGTCTCTCTCTCTGCCTCTGTCTCGGTCTCCGTCTCCGTCTCTGTCTCTGTCTCTATCTCTGTCTCTGTCTCTGTCTCTGTCACTGTCGCTGTCTCTGTCTCTGTCTCTGTCTCTGTCTCTGTCTCTGTCTCTGTCTCTGTCTCTGTCTCTGTCTCTGTCTCTGTCGCTGTCTCTGTCGCTGTCTCTGTCTCCGTTCCTGTCTCTGTCTCTCCCTCTGTCTCTGTCTCTGTCTCCGTTCCTGTCTCTGTCTCTGTCTCTGTCTCTATCTCTGTCTCTGTCTCTGTCTCTGTCTCTGTCTCTGTCTCTGTCTCTGTCTCTGTCTCTGTCTCTGTCTCTGTCTCTGTCTCTGTCTCTGTCTCTGTCTCTGTCTCTGTCTCTGTCTCTGTCTCTGTCTCTGTCTCTGTCTCTGTCTCTGTCTCTGTCTCTGTCTCTGTCTCTGTCTCTGTCTCGGTCTCTGCCTCTGTCCCTGTCTCTGTCTCTGTCTCTGTCTCTGTCTCTGTCTCTGTCATTGTCTCTGTCTATGCCACTGTCTCTGTCTCATTCTCTGTCTCCGTCCTTGTCCCCGTCTTTGTTCCTCCCCCTCTGACACCGTCTTTGTCACCTGCCCCTCTGTCTCTGTCTCTGCCGCTGTCTCTCCCTCTGTCTCTGTATCTGTCTCTGGATCTGTCTCTGGATCTGTCTCTGTCTCTGTCTCTGTCTCTGTCTCTGTCTCTGTCTCTGCCTCTGTCTCTCTCTCTGCCTCTGTCTCGGTCTCCGTCTCCGTCTCTGTCTCTGTCTCTATCTCTGTCTCTGTCTCTGTCTCTGTCACTGTCGCTGTCTCTGTCTCTGTCTCTGTCTCTGTCTCTGTCTCTGCCTCTGTCTCTCTCTCTGCCTCTGTCTCTGTCTCTGCCTCTGTCTCTCTCTCTGCCTCTGTCTCGGTTTCCGTCTCCGTCTCTGTCTCTGTCTCTGTCTCTGTCTCTGTCTCTGTCTCTGTCTCTGTCTCTGTCTCTGTCTCTGTCTCTGTCTCTGTCTCTGTCTCTGTCTCTGCCGCTGTCTCTCCGTCTGTCTCTGTATCTGTCTCCGTCTCTGTCTCTGGATCTCCCTCTGGCTCTGTCTCTGACTCTGTCTCTGTCTCCGTTTCTGTCTCTGTCTCTGTCTCTGTCTCTGTCTCTGTCTCTGTCTCTGTCTCTGTCTCTGTCTCTGTCTCTGTCTCTGTCTCTGTCTCTGTTCTCAGTCTCCGCCTCCGCCTGTGTCTCTGTCTCTGTCTCTGTCTCTGTCTCTGTCTCTGTCTCTGTCTCTGTCTCTGTCTCTGTCTCTGTCTCTGTCTCTGTCTCTGTCTCTGTCTCTGTCTCTGTCTCTGTGTCTGTCTCTGTCTCTGTCTCTGCCTCTGTCTCTCCCTCTGCCCCTGTCTCGGTCTCCGTCTCCGTCTCTGTCTCTGTCTCTATCTCTGTCTCTGTCTCTGTCTCTGCCACTGTCTCTGTCTCTGCCTCAGTCTCCGCCTCCGCCTGTGTCTCCGTCTCCGTCTCTGTCTCTGTCTCTGTCTCTGTCTCTGTCTCTGTCTCTGTCTCTGTCTCTGTCTCTGTCTCTGTCTCTGTCTCTGTCTCTGTCTCTGTCTCTGTGTCTGTCTCTGTCTCTGTCTCTGCCTCTGTCTCTCCCTCTGCCCCTGTCTCGGTCTCCGTCTCCGTCTCTGTCTCTGTCTCTATCTCTGTCTCTGTCTCTGTCTCTGCCACTGTCTCTGTCTCTGTCTCAGTCTCCGCCTCCGCCTGTGTCTCCGTCTCCGTCTCTGTCTCTGTCTCTGTCTCTGTCTCTGTCTCTGTCTCTGTCTCTGTCTCTGTCTCTGTCTCTGTCTCTGTCTCTGTCTCTGTCTCTGTCTCTGTCTCTGTCTCTGTCTCTGTCTCTGTCTCTGTCTCTGTCTCTGTCTCTGTCTCTGTATCTGTCTCTGTCTCTGTCTCTGTCTCTGCCTCTGTCTCTCTCTCTGCCTCTGTCTCGGTCTCCGTCTCCGTCTCTGTCTCTGTCTCTATCTCTGTCTCTGTCTCTGTCTCTGTCACTGTCGCTGTCTCTGTCTCTGTCTCTGTCTCTGTCTCTGTCTCTGTCTCTGTCTCTGTCTCTGTCTCTGTCGCTGTCTCTGTCGCTGTCTCTGTCTCCGTTCCTGTCTCTGTCTCTCCCTCTGTCTCTGTCTCTGTCTCCGTTCCTGTCTCTGTCTCTGTCTCTGTCTCTATCTCTGTCTCTGTCTCTGTCTCTGTCTCTGTCTCTGTCTCTGTCTCTGTCTCTGTCTCTGTCTCTGTCTCTGTCTCTGTCTCTGTCTCTGTCTCTGTCTCTGTCTCTGTCTCTGTCTCTGTCTCTGTGTCTGTCTCTGTCTCTGTCTCTGCCTCTGTCTCTCCCTCTGCCCCTGTCTCGGTCTCCGTCTCCGTCTCTGTCTCTGTCTCTATCTCTGTCTCTGTCTCTGTCTCTGCCACTGTCTCTGTCTCTGTCTCAGTCTCCGCCTCCGCCTGTGTCTCCGTCTCCGTCTCTGTCTCTGTCTCTGTCTCTGTCTCTGTCTCTGTCTCTGTCTCTGTCTCTGTCTCTGTCTCTGTCTCTGTCTCTGTCTCTGTCTCTGTCTCTGTCTCTGTCTCTGTCTCTGTCTCTGTCTCTGTCTCTGTCTCTGTCTCTGTCTCTGTCTCTGTCTCTGTCTCTGTCTCTGTGTCTGTCTCTGTCTCTGTCTCTGCCTCTGTCTCTCTCTCTGCCTCTGTCTCGGTCTCCGTCTCCGTCTCTGTCTCTGTCTCTATCTCTGTCTCTGTCTCTGTCTCTGTCACTGTCGCTGTCTCTGTCTCTGTCTCTGTCTCTGTCTCTGTCTCTGTCTCTGTCTCTGTCTCTGTCTCTGTCTCTGTCTCTGTCTCTGTCGCTGTCTCTGTCGCTGTCTCTGTCTCCGTTCCTGTCTCTGTCTCTCCCTCTGTCTCTGTCTCTGTCTCCGTTCCTGTCTCTGTCTCTGTCTCTGTCTCTATCTCTGTCTCTGTCTCTGTCTCTGTCTCTGTCTCTGTCTCTGTCTCTGTCTCTGTCTCTGTCTCTGTCTCTGTCTCTGTCTCTGTGTCTGTCTCTGTCTCTGTCTCTGTCTCTGTCTCTGTCTCTGTCCCTGTCTCTGTCTCTGTCTCTGTCTCTGTCTCTGTCTCTGTCATTGTCTCTGTCTCTGCCACTGTCTCTGTCTCTGTCTCAGTCTCTGCCTCCGCCTGTGTCTCCGTCTCCGTCTCTGTCGCTGTCTCTGTCTCTGCCTCTGTCTCTGTCTCTGTCTCTGTCATTGTCTCTGTCTCTGCCACTGTCTCTGTCTCATTCTCTGTCTCATTCTCTGTCTCCGTCCTTGTCTCCGTCTTTGTTCCACCCCCTCTGACACCGTCGCTGTCACCTGACCCACTGTCTCTGTCTGTGTCTCTGTCTCTGCCTCTGTCTCTGTCTCTGTCTCTGCCGCTGTCTCTCCGTCTATCTCTGTATCTGTCTCCGTCTCTGTCACTGGATCTCCTTCTGGCTCTGTCTTTGACTCTGTCTCTGTCTCTGTTTCTGTCTCTGTCACTGTCGCTGTCTCTGTCTCTGTCTCTGTCTCTGTCTCCGTCTCTGTCTTGTCTCTGTCGCGATCTCTATCTCTGTCGCTGTCTCAGTCTCTGTCTCTGTCCCTGCCTCTGTGTCTGTCTCTGTCTCTGTCTCTGTCATTGTCTCTGTCTCTGCCACTGTCTCTGTCTCAGTCTCCGCCTCCGCCTGTGTCTCTGTCTCTGTCTCTGTCTCTGTCTCTGTCTCTGTCTCTGTCTCTGTCTCTGTCTCTGTCTCTGTCTCTGTCTCTGTCTCAGTCTCTGTCTCAGTCTCTGTCTCTGTCTCGGTCTCTGCCTCTGTCCCTGTCTCTGTCTCTGTCTCTATCTCTGTCTCTGTCTCTGTCTCTGTCTCTGTCTCTGTCTCTGTCTCTGTCTCTGTCTCTGCCTCTGTGTCTGTCTCTGTCTCTGTCTCTGTCTCTGTCTCTGTCTCTGTCTCTGTCTCTGTCTCTGTCTCTGTCTCTGTCTCTGTCTCTGTCTCTGTCTCTGTCTCTGTCTCTGTCTCTGTCATTGTCTCTGTCTCTGCCACTGTCTCTGTCTCTGTCTCTGTCTCTGTCTCTGTCTCTGTCATTGTCTCTGTCTCTGCCACTGTCTCTGTCTCATTCTCTGTCTCCGTCCTTGTCTCCGTCTTTGTTCCACCCCCTCTGACACCGTCGCTGTCACCTGACCCACTGTCTCTGTCTGTGTCTCTGTCTCTGCCTCTGTCTCTGTCTCTGTCTCTGCCGCTGTCTCTCCGTCTATCTCTGTATCTGTCTCCGTCTCTGTCTCTGGATCTCCCTCTGGCTCTGTCTCTGTCTCTGTCTCTGTCTCTGTCTCTGTCTCTGTCTCTGTCTCTGTCTCTGTCTCTGTCTCTGTCTCTGTCTCTGTCTCTGTCTCTGTCTCTGTCTCTGTCATTGTCTCTGTCTCTGCCACTGTCTCTGTCTCTGTCTCTGTCTCTGTCTCTGTCTCTGTCTCTGTCTCTGTCTCTGTGTCTGTCTCTGTCTCTGTCTCTGTCTCTCTCTCTGTCATTGTCTCTGTCTCTGCCACTGTCTCTGTCTCTGTCTCAGTCTCCGCCTCCGCCTGTGTCTCCGTCTCCGTCTCTGTCTCTGTCTCTGTCTCTGTCTCTGTCTCTGTCTCTGTCTCTGTCTCTGTCATTGTCTCTGTCTCTGCCACTGTCTCTGTCTCATTCTCTGTCTCCGTCCTTGTCTCCGTCTTTGTTCCACCCCCTCTGACACCGTCGCTGTCACCTGACCCACTGTCTCTGTCTGTGTCTCTGTCTCTGCCTCTGTCTCTGTCTCTGTCTCTGCCGCTGTCTCTCCGTCTGTCTCTGCATCTGACTCCGTCTCTGTCTCTGGATCTCCCTCTGGCTCTGTCTCTGACTCTGTCTCTGTCTCCGTTTCTGTCTCTGTCTCTGTCTATGTCTCTGTCTCTGTCTCTGTCTCTGTCTCTGTCTCTGTCTCTGCCTCTGTCTCTGTCTCTGTCTCTGTCTCTGTCTCTGTCTCTGTTCTCAGTCTCCGCCTCCGCCTGTGTCTCTGTCTCTGTCACTGTCGCTGTCTCTGTCTCTGTCTCTGTCTCTGTCTCTGTCTCTGTCTCTGTCTATGTCTCTGTCTCTGTCTCTGCCACTGTCTCTGTCTCATTCTCTGTCTCCGTCCTTGTCTCCGTCTTTGTTCCACCCCCTCTGACACCGTCGCTGTCACCTGACCCACTGTCTCTGTCTGTGTCTCTGTCTCTGCCTCTGTCTCTGTCTCTGTCTCTGCCGCTGTCTCTCCGTCTGTCTCTGCATCTGACTCCGTCTCTGTCTCTGGATCTCCCTCTGGCTCTGTCTCTGACTCTGTCTCTGTCTCCGTTTCTGTCTCTGTCACTGTCGCTGTCTCTGTCTCTGTCTCTGTCTCTGTCTCTGTCTCCGTCTCTGCCTTTGTCTCTGTCTCGATCTCTATCTCTGTCGCTGTCTCAGTCTCTGTCTCTGTCCCTGCCTCTGTCTCTGTCTCTGTCTCTGTCTCTGTCTCTGTCTCTGTCTCTGTCTCTGTCTATGTCTCTGTCTCTGTCTCTGTCTCTGTCTCTGTCTCTGTCTCTGCCTCTGTCTCTGTCTCTGTCTCTGTCTCTGTCTCTGTCTCTGTTCTCTGTCTCCGCCTCCGCCTGTGTCTCTGTCTCTGTCACTGTCGCTGTCTCTGTCTCTGTCTCTGTCTCTGTCTCTGTCTCTGTCTCTGTCCCTGTCTCTGTCTCTGTCTCTGTCTCTGTCTCTGTCTCTGTCTCTGTCTCTGTCTCTGTCTCTGTCTCTGTCTCTGTCTGTGTCTCTGTCTCTGCCTCTGTCTCTGTCTCTGTCTCTGTCTCTGTCTCTGTCTCTGTCTCTGTCTCTGTCTCTGTCTCTGTCTCTGTCTCTGTCTCTGTCTCTGTCTCTGTCTCTGTCTCTGTCTCTGTCTCTGTCTCTGTCTCTGCCTCTGTCTCTGTCTCTGTCTCTGTCTCTGTCTCTGTCTCTGTTCTCAGTCTCCGCCTCCGCCTGTGTCTCTGTCTCTGTCACTGTCGCTGTCTCTGTCTCTGTCTCTGTCTCTGTCTCTGTCTCTGTCTCTGTCTCTGTCTCTGTCTCTGTCTCTGTCTCTGTCTCTGTGTCTGTCTCTGTCTCTGTCTCTGTCTCTGTCTCTGTGTCTGTCTCTGTCTCTGTCTCTGCCTCTGTCTCTCCCTCTGCCCCTGTCTCGGTCTCCGTCTCCGTCTCTGTCTCTGTCTCTATCTCTGTCTCTGTCTCTGTCTCTGCCACTGTCTCTGTCTCTGTCTCAGTCTCCGCCTCCGTCTCTGTCTCTGTCTCTGTCTCTGTCTCTGTCTCTGTCTCTGTCTCTGTCTCTGTCTCTGTCTCTGTCTCTGTCTCTGTCTCTGTCTCTGTCTCTGTCTCTGTCTCTGTCTCTGTCTCTGTCTCTGTCTCTGTCTCTGTCTCTGTCTCTGTCTCTGTCTCTGTCTCTGTCTCTGTCTCTCTCTCTGCCTCTGTCTCGGTCTCCGTCTCCGTCTCTGTCTCTGTCTCTATCTCTGTCTCTGTCTCTGTCTCTGTAACTGTCGCTGTCTCTGTCTCTGTCTCTGTCTCCGTTCCTGTCTCTGTCTCTGTCTCTGTCTCTGTCTCTGTCTCTGTCTCTGTCTCTGTCTCTGTCTCTGTCTCTGTCTCTGTCTCTGTCTCTGTCTCTGTCTCTGTCTCTGTCTCTGTCTCTGTCTCTGTCTCTGTCTCTGTCTCTGTCTCTGTCTCTGTCTCTGTCTCTGTCTCTGTCTCTGTCTCTGTCTCTGTCTCTGTCTCTGTCTCTGTCTCTGTCTCTGTCTCTGTCTCTGTCTCTGTCTCTGTCTCTGTCTCTGTCTCTGTCTCTGTCTCTGTCTCTGTCTCTGTCTCTGTCTCTGTCTCTGTCTCTGTCTCTGTCTCTGTCTCTGTCTCTGCCACTGTCTCTGTCTCTGTCTCAGTCTCCGCCTCCGCCTGTGTCTCCGTCTCCGTCTCTGTCTCTGTCTCTGTCTCTGTCTCTGTCTCTGTCCCTGTCTCTGTCTCTGTCTCTGTCTCTGTCTCTGTCTCTGACTCTGTCTCTGTCTCTGTCTCTGTCTCTGTCTCTGTCTCTGTCTCTGTCTCTGTCTCTGTCTCTGTCTCTGTCTCTGTCTCTGTCTCTGTCTCTGTCTATGTCTCTGTCATTGTCTCTGTCTCTGCCACTGTCTCTGTCTCTGTCTCAGTCTCCGCCTCCGCCTGTGTCTCCGTCTCCGTCTCTGTCTCTGTCTCTGTCTCTGTCTCTGTCTCTGTCTCTGTCTCTGTCTCTGTCTCTGTCATTGTCTCTGTCTCTGCCACTGTCTCTGTCTCATTCTCTGTCTCCGTCCTTGTCTCCGTCTTTGTTCCACCCCCTCTGACACCGTCGCTGTCACCTGACCCACTGTCTCTGTCTGTGTCTCTGTCTCTGCCTCTGTCTCTGTCTCTGTCTCTGCCGCTGTCTCTCCGTCTGTCTCTGTATCTGTCTCCGTCTCTGTCTCTGGATCTCCCCCTGGCTCTGTCTCTGACTCTTCCTCTGTCTCCGTTTCTGTCTCTGTCACTGTCGCTGTCTCTGTCTCTGTCTCTGTCTCTGTCTCCGTCTCTGTCTTTGTCTCTGTCTCGATCTCTATCTCTGTCGCTGTCTCAGTCTCTGTCTCTGTCCCTGCCTCTGTCTCTGTCCCTGTCTCTGTCTCTGTCATTGTCTCTGTCTCTGCCACTGTCTCTGTCTCTGTCTCCGCGTCCGCCTGTGTCTCTGTCTCTGTCTCTGTCTCTGTCTCAGTCTCTGTCTCAGTCTCTGTCTCTGTCTCGGTCTCTGCCTCTGTCCCTGTCTCTGTCTCTGTCTCTGTCTCTGTCTCTGTCTCTGTCTCTTTCATTGTCTCTGTCTATGCCACTGTCTCTGTCTCATTCTCTGTCTCCGTCCTTGTCCCCGTCTTTGTTCCTCCCCCTCTGACACCGTCTTTGTCACCTGCCCCTCTGTCTCTGTCTCTGCCGCTGTCTCTCCCTCTGTCTCTGTATCTGTCTCTGGATCTGTCGCTGGATCTGTCTCTGTCTCTGTCTCTGTCTCTGTCTCTGTCTCTGTCTCTGTCTCTGCCTCTGTCTCTCTCTCTGCCTCTGTCTCGGTCTCCGTCTCCGTCTCTGTCTCTGCCTCTATCTCTGTCTCTGTCTCTGTCTCTGTCACTGTCGCTGTCTCTGTCTCTGTCTCTGTCTCTGTCTCTGTCTCTGCCTCTGTCTCTCTCTCTGCCTCTGTCTCTGTCTCTGCCTCTGTCTCTCTCTCTGCCTCTGTCTCGGTCTCCGTCTCCGTCTCTGTCTCTGTCTCTGTCTCTGTCTCTGTCTCTGTCTCTGTCTCTGTCTCTGTCTCTGTCTCTGTCTCTGTCTCTGTCTCTGTCTCTGTCTCTGTCTCTGTCTCTGTCTCTGCCGCTGTCTCTCCGTCTGTCTCTGTATCTGTCTCCGTCTCTGTCTCTGGATCTCCCTCTGGCTCTGTCTCTGACTCTGTCTCTGTCTCCGTTTCTGTCTCTGTCACTGCCGCTGTCTCTGTCTCTGTCTCAGTCTCCGCCTCCGCCTGTGTCTCCGTCTCCGTCTCTGTCTCTGTCTCTGTCTCTGCCTCTGTCTCTGTCTCTGTCTCTGTCTCTGTCTCTGTCTCTGTCTCTGTCTCTGTCTCTGTCTCTGTCTCTGCCTCTGTCTCTGTCTCTGTCTCTGTCTCTGTCTCTGTCTCTGTCTCTGTTCTCAGTCTCCGCCTCCGCCTGTGTCTCTGTCTCTGTCACTGTCGCTGTCTCTGTCTCTGTCTCTGTCTCTGTTTCTGTCTCTGTCTCTGTCTCTGTCGCTGTCTCTGTCTCTGTCTCTGTCTCTGTCTCTGTCTCTGTCTCTGTCTCTGTCTCTGTCTCTGTCTCTGTCTCTGTATCTGTCTCTGTCTCTGTCTCTGTCTCTGCCTCTGTCTCTCTCTCTGCCTCTGTCTCGGTCTCCGTCTCCGTCTCTGTCTCTGTCTCTATCTCTGTCTCTGTCTCTGTCTCTGTCACTGTCGCTGTCTCTGTCTCTGTCTCTGTCTCTGTCTCTGTCTCTGTCTCTGTCTCTGTCTCTGTCTCTGTCTCTGTCTCTGTCTCTGTCTCTGTCTCCGTCTCTGTCTCAGTCTCTGTCTCAGTCTCTGTCTCTGTCTCGGTCTCTGCCTCTGTCCCTGTCTCTGTCTCTGTCTCTGTCTCTGTCTCTGTCTCTGTCTCTGTCTCTGTCTCTGTCTCAGTCTCCGTCTCCGTCTCTGTCTCTGCCTCTATCTCTGTCTCTGTCTCTGTCTCTGTCACTGTCGCTGTCTCTGTCTCTGTCTCTGCCTCTGTCTCTCTCTCTGCCTCTGTCTCGGTCTCCGTCTCCGTCTCTGTCTCTGTCTCTATCTCTGTCTCTGTCTCTGTCTCTGTCACTGTCGCTGTCTCTGTCTCTGTCTCTGTCTCTGTCTCTGTCTCTGTCTCTGTCTCTGTCTCTGTCTCTGTCGCTGTCTCTGTCGCTGTCTCTGTCTCCGTTCCTGTCTCTGTCTCTCCCTCTGTCTCTGTCTCTGTCTCCGTTCCTGTCTCTGTCTCTGTCTCTGTCTCTATCTCTGTCTCTGTCTCTGTCTCTGTCTCTGTCTCTGTCTCTGTCTCTGTCTCTGTCTCTGTCTCTGTCTCTGTCTCTGTCTCTGTCTCTGTCTCTGTCTCTGTCTCTGTCTCTGTCTCTGTCTCTGTGTCTGTCTCTGTCTCTGTCTCTGCCTCTGTCTCTCCCTCTGCCCCTGTCTCGGTCTCCGTCTCCGTCTCTGTCTCTGTCTCTATCTCTGTCTCTGTCTCTGTCTCTGCCACTGTCTCTGTCTCTGTCTCAGTCTCCGCCTCCGCCTGTGTCTCCGTCTCCGTCTCTGTCTCTGTCTCTGTCTCTGTCTCTGTCTCTGTCTCTGTCTCTGTCTCTGTCTCTGTCTCTGTCTCTGTCTCTGTCTCTGTCTCTGTCTCTGTCTCTGTCTCTGTCTCTGTCTCTGTCTCTGTCTCTGTCTCTGTCTCTGTCTCTGTCTCTGTCTCTGTCTCTGTCTCTGTCTCTGTGTCTGTCTCTGTCTCTGTCTCTGCCTCTGTCTCTCTCTCTGCCTCTGTCTCGGTCTCCGTCTCCGTCTCTGTCTCTGTCTCTATCTCTGTCTCTGTCTCTGTCTCTGTCACTGTCGCTGTCTCTGTCTCTGTCTCTGTCTCTGTCTCTGTCTCTGTCTCTGTCTCTGTCTCTGTCTCTGTCTCTGTCTCTGTCTCTGTCGCTGTCTCTGTCGCTGTCTCTGTCTCCGTTCCTGTCTCTGTCTCTCCCTCTGTCTCTGTCTCTGTCTCCGTTCCTGTCTCTGTCTCTGTCTCTGTCTCTATCTCTGTCTCTGTCTCTGTCTCTGTCTCTGTCTCTGTCTCTGTCTCTGTCTCTGTCTCTGTCTCTGTCTCTGTCTCTGTCTCTGTGTCTGTCTCTGTCTCTGTCTCTGTCTCTGTCTCTGTCTCTGTCCCTGTCTCTGTCTCTGTCTCTGTCTCTGTCTCTGTCTCTGTCATTGTCTCTGTCTCTGCCACTGTCTCTGTCTCTGTCTCAGTCTCTGCCTCCGCCTGTGTCTCCGTCTCCGTCTCTGTCGCTGTCTCTGTCTCTGCCTCTGTCTCTGTCTCTGTCTCTGTCATTGTCTCTGTCTCTGCCACTGTCTCTGTCTCATTCTCTGTCTCATTCTCTGTCTCCGTCCTTGTCTCCGTCTTTGTTCCACCCCCTCTGACACCGTCGCTGTCACCTGACCCACTGTCTCTGTCTGTGTCTCTGTCTCTGCCTCTGTCTCTGTCTCTGTCTCTGCCGCTGTCTCTCCGTCTATCTCTGTATCTGTCTCCGTCTCTGTCACTGGATCTCCTTCTGGCTCTGTCTTTGACTCTGTCTCTGTCTCTGTTTCTGTCTCTGTCACTGTCGCTGTCTCTGTCTCTGTCTCTGTCTCTGTCTCCGTCTCTGTCTTGTCTCTGTCGCGATCTCTATCTCTGTCGCTGTCTCAGTCTCTGTCTCTGTCCCTGCCTCTGTGTCTGTCTCTGTCTCTGTCTCTGTCATTGTCTCTGTCTCTGCCACTGTCTCTGTCTCAGTCTCCGCCTCCGCCTGTGTCTCTGTCTCTGTCTCTGTCTCTGTCTCTGTCTCTGTCTCTGTCTCTGTCTCTGTCTCTGTCTCTGTCTCTGTCTCTGTCTCTGTCTCAGTCTCTGTCTCAGTCTCTGTCTCTGTCTCGGTCTCTGCCTCTGTCCCTGTCTCTGTCTCTGTCTCTATCTCTGTCTCTGTCTCTGTCTCTGTCTCTGTCTCTGTCTCTGTCTCTGTCTCTGTCTCTGCCTCTGTGTCTGTCTCTGTCTCTGTCTCTGTCTCTGTCTCTGTCTCTGTCTCTGTCTCTGTCTCTGTCTCTGTCTCTGTCTCTGTCTCTGTCTCTGTCTCTGTCTCTGTCTCTGTCATTGTCTCTGTCTCTGCCACTGTCTCTGTCTCTGTCTCTGTCTCTGTCTCTGTCTCTGTCATTGTCTCTGTCTCTGCCACTGTCTCTGTCTCATTCTCTGTCTCCGTCCTTGTCTCCGTCTTTGTTCCACCCCCTCTGACACCGTCGCTGTCACCTGACCCACTGTCTCTGTCTGTGTCTCTGTCTCTGCCTCTGTCTCTGTCTCTGTCTCTGCCGCTGTCTCTCCGTCTATCTCTGTATCTGTCTCCGTCTCTGTCTCTGGATCTCCCTCTGGCTCTGTCTCTGTCTCTGTCTCTGTCTCTGTCTCTGTCTCTGTCTCTGTCTCTGTCTCTGTCTCTGTCTCTGTCTCTGTCTCTGTCTCTGTCTCTGTCTCTGTCTCTGTCATTGTCTCTGTCTCTGCCACTGTCTCTGTCTCTGTCTCTGTCTCTGTCTCTGTCTCTGTCTCTGTCTCTGTCTCTGTGTCTGTCTCTGTCTCTGTCTCTGTCTCTCTCTCTGTCATTGTCTCTGTCTCTGCCACTGTCTCTGTCTCTGTCTCAGTCTCCGCCTCCGCCTGTGTCTCCGTCTCCGTCTCTGTCTCTGTCTCTGTCTCTGTCTCTGTCTCTGTCTCTGTCTCTGTCTCTGTCATTGTCTCTGTCTCTGCCACTGTCTCTGTCTCATTCTCTGTCTCCGTCCTTGTCTCCGTCTTTGTTCCACCCCCTCTGACACCGTCGCTGTCACCTGACCCACTGTCTCTGTCTGTGTCTCTGTCTCTGCCTCTGTCTCTGTCTCTGTCTCTGCCGCTGTCTCTCCGTCTGTCTCTGCATCTGACTCCGTCTCTGTCTCTGGATCTCCCTCTGGCTCTGTCTCTGACTCTGTCTCTGTCTCCGTTTCTGTCTCTGTCTCTGTCTATGTCTCTGTCTCTGTCTCTGTCTCTGTCTCTGTCTCTGTCTCTGCCTCTGTCTCTGTCTCTGTCTCTGTCTCTGTCTCTGTCTCTGTTCTCAGTCTCCGCCTCCGCCTGTGTCTCTGTCTCTGTCACTGTCGCTGTCTCTGTCTCTGTCTCTGTCTCTGTCTCTGTCTCTGTCTCTGTCTCTGTCTATGTCTCTGTCTCTGTCTCTGCCACTGTCTCTGTCTCATTCTCTGTCTCCGTCCTTGTCTCCGTCTTTGTTCCACCCCCTCTGACACCGTCGCTGTCACCTGACCCACTGTCTCTGTCTGTGTCTCTGTCTCTGCCTCTGTCTCTGTCTCTGTCTCTGCCGCTGTCTCTCCGTCTGTCTCTGCATCTGACTCCGTCTCTGTCTCTGGATCTCCCTCTGGCTCTGTCTCTGACTCTGTCTCTGTCTCCGTTTCTGTCTCTGTCACTGTCGCTGTCTCTGTCTCTGTCTCTGTCTCTGTCTCTGTCTCCGTCTCTGCCTTTGTCTCTGTCTCGATCTCTATCTCTGTCGCTGTCTCAGTCTCTGTCTCTGTCCCTGCCTCTGTCTCTGTCTCTGTCTCTGTCTCTGTCTCTGTCTCTGTCTCTGTCTCTGTCTATGTCTCTGTCTCTGTCTCTGTCTCTGTCTCTGTCTCTGTCTCTGCCTCTGTCTCTGTCTCTGTCTCTGTCTCTGCCACTGTCTCTGTCTCTGTCTCAGTCTCCGCCTCCGCCTGTGTCTCCGTCTCCGTCTCTGTCTCTGTCTCTGTCTCTGTCTCTGTCTCTGTCCCTGTCTCTGTCTCTGTCTCTGTCTCTGTCTCTGTCTCTGACTCTGTCTCTGTCTCTGTCTCTGTCTCTGTCTCTGTCTCTGTCTCTGTCTCTGTCTCTGTCTCTGTCTCTGTCTCTGTCTCTGTCTCTGTCTCTGTCTATGTCTCTGTCATTGTCTCTGTCTCTGCCACTGTCTCTGTCTCTGTCTCAGTCTCCGCCTCCGCCTGTGTCTCCGTCTCCGTCTCTGTCTCTGTCTCTGTCTCTGTCTCTGTCTCTGTCTCTGTCTCTGTCTCTGTCTCTGTCATTGTCTCTGTCTCTGCCACTGTCTCTGTCTCATTCTCTGTCTCCGTCCTTGTCTCCGTCTTTGTTCCACCCCCTCTGACACCGTCGCTGTCACCTGACCCACTGTCTCTGTCTGTGTCTCTGTCTCTGCCTCTGTCTCTGTCTCTGTCTCTGCCGCTGTCTCTCCGTCTGTCTCTGTATCTGTCTCCGTCTCTGTCTCTGGATCTCCCCCTGGCTCTGTCTCTGACTCTTCCTCTGTCTCCGTTTCTGTCTCTGTCACTGTCGCTGTCTCTGTCTCTGTCTCTGTCTCTGTCTCCGTCTCTGTCTTTGTCTCTGTCTCGATCTCTATCTCTGTCGCTGTCTCAGTCTCTGTCTCTGTCCCTGCCTCTGTCTCTGTCCCTGTCTCTGTCTCTGTCATTGTCTCTGTCTCTGCCACTGTCTCTGTCTCTGTCTCCGCGTCCGCCTGTGTCTCTGTCTCTGTCTCTGTCTCTGTCTCAGTCTCTGTCTCAGTCTCTGTCTCTGTCTCGGTCTCTGCCTCTGTCCCTGTCTCTGTCTCTGTCTCTGTCTCTGTCTCTGTCTCTGTCTCTTTCATTGTCTCTGTCTATGCCACTGTCTCTGTCTCATTCTCTGTCTCCGTCCTTGTCCCCGTCTTTGTTCCTCCCCCTCTGACACCGTCTTTGTCACCTGCCCCTCTGTCTCTGTCTCTGCCGCTGTCTCTCCCTCTGTCTCTGTATCTGTCTCTGGATCTGTCGCTGGATCTGTCTCTGTCTCTGTCTCTGTCTCTGTCTCTGTCTCTGTCTCTGCCTCTGTCTCTCTCTCTGCCTCTGTCTCGGTCTCCGTCTCCGTCTCTGTCTCTGCCTCTATCTCTGTCTCTGTCTCTGTCTCTGTCACTGTCGCTGTCTCTGTCTCTGTCTCTGTCTCTGTCTCTGTCTCTGCCTCTGTCTCTCTCTCTGCCTCTGTCTCTGTCTCTGCCTCTGTCTCTCTCTCTGCCTCTGTCTCGGTCTCCGTCTCCGTCTCTGTCTCTGTCTCTGTCTCTGTCTCTGTCTCTGTCTCTGTCTCTGTCTCTGTCTCTGTCTCTGTCTCTGTCTCTGTCTCTGTCTCTGTCTCTGTCTCTGTCTCTGTCTCTGTCTCTGCCGCTGTCTCTCCGTCTGTCTCTGTATCTGTCTCCGTCTCTGTCTCTGGATCTCCCTCTGGCTCTGTCTCTGACTCTGTCTCTGTCTCCGTTTCTGTCTCTGTCACTGCCGCTGTCTCTGTCTCTGTCTCAGTCTCCGCCTCCGCCTGTGTCTCCGTCTCCGTCTCTGTCTCTGTCTCTGTCTCTGCCTCTGTCTCTGTCTCTGTCTCTGTCTCTGTCTCTGTCTCTGTCTCTGTCTCTGTCTCTGTCTCTGTCTCTGCCTCTGTCTCTGTCTCTGTCTCTGTCTCTGTCTCTGTCTCTGTCTCTGTTCTCAGTCTCCGCCTCCGCCTGTGTCTCTGTCTCTGTCACTGTCGCTGTCTCTGTCTCTGTCTCTGTCTCTGTTTCTGTCTCTGTCTCTGTCTCTGTCGCTGTCTCTGTCTCTGTCTCTGTCTCTGTCTCTGTCTCTGTCTCTGTCTCTGTCTCTGTCTCTGTCTCTGTCTCTGTATCTGTCTCTGTCTCTGTCTCTGTCTCTGCCTCTGTCTCTCTCTCTGCCTCTGTCTCGGTCTCCGTCTCCGTCTCTGTCTCTGTCTCTATCTCTGTCTCTGTCTCTGTCTCTGTCACTGTCGCTGTCTCTGTCTCTGTCTCTGTCTCTGTCTCTGTCTCTGTCTCTGTCTCTGTCTCTGTCTCTGTCTCTGTCTCTGTCTCTGTCTCTGTCTCCGTCTCTGTCTCAGTCTCTGTCTCAGTCTCTGTCTCTGTCTCGGTCTCTGCCTCTGTCCCTGTCTCTGTCTCTGTCTCTGTCTCTGTCTCTGTCTCTGTCTCTGTCTCTGTCTCTGTCTCAGTCTCTGTCGCAGTCTCTGTCTCCGTCTCGGTCTCTGCCTCTGTCCCTGTCTCTGTCGCTGTCTCTGTCGCTGTCACTGTCTCCGTTCCTGTCTCTGTCTCTCCCTCTGTCTCTGTCTCTGTCTCCGTTCCTGTCTCTGTCTCTGTCTCTGTCTCTATCTCTGTCTCTGTCTCTGTCTCTGTCTCTGTCTCTGTCTCTGTCTCTGTCTCTGTCTCTGTCTCTGTCTCTGTCTCTGTCTCTGTGTCTGTCTCTGTCTCTGTCTATGTCTCTGTCTCTGTCTCTGTCCCTGTCTCTGTCTCTGTCTCTGTCTCTGTCTCTGTCTCTGTCTCTGTCATTGTCTCTGTCTCTGCCACTGTCTCTGTCTCTGTCTCTGTCTCTGTCTCTGTCTCTGTCTCTGTCTCTGCCACTGTCTCTGTCTCTGTCTCAGTCTCCGCCTCCGCCTGTGTCTCCGTCTCCGTCTCTGTCTCTGTCTCTGTCTCTGTCTCTGTCTCTGTCCCTGTCTCTGTCTCTGTCTCTGTCTCTGTCTCTGTCTCTGACTCTGTCTCTGTCTCTGTCTCTGTCTCTGTCTCTGTCTCTGTCTCTGTCTCTGTCTCTGTCTCTGTCTCTGTCTCTGTCTCTGTCTCTGTCTCTGTCTATGTCTCTGTCATTGTCTCTGTCTCTGCCACTGTCTCTGTCTCTGTCTCAGTCTCCGCCTCCGCCTGTGTCTCCGTCTCCGTCTCTGTCTCTGTCTCTGTCTCTGTCTCTGTCTCTGTCTCTGTCTCTGTCTCTGTCTCTGTCATTGTCTCTGTCTCTGCCACTGTCTCTGTCTCATTCTCTGTCTCCGTCCTTGTCTCCGTCTTTGTTCCACCCCCTCTGACACCGTCGCTGTCACCTGACCCACTGTCTCTGTCTGTGTCTCTGTCTCTGCCTCTGTCTCTGTCTCTGTCTCTGCCGCTGTCTCTCCGTCTGTCTCTGTATCTGTCTCCGTCTCTGTCTCTGGATCTCCCCCTGGCTCTGTCTCTGACTCTTCCTCTGTCTCCGTTTCTGTCTCTGTCACTGTCGCTGTCTCTGTCTCTGTCTCTGTCTCTGTCTCCGTCTCTGTCTTTGTCTCTGTCTCGATCTCTATCTCTGTCGCTGTCTCAGTCTCTGTCTCTGTCCCTGCCTCTGTCTCTGTCCCTGTCTCTGTCTCTGTCATTGTCTCTGTCTCTGCCACTGTCTCTGTCTCTGTCTCCGCGTCCGCCTGTGTCTCTGTCTCTGTCTCTGTCTCTGTCTCAGTCTCTGTCTCAGTCTCTGTCTCTGTCTCGGTCTCTGCCTCTGTCCCTGTCTCTGTCTCTGTCTCTGTCTCTGTCTCTGTCTCTGTCTCTTTCATTGTCTCTGTCTATGCCACTGTCTCTGTCTCATTCTCTGTCTCCGTCCTTGTCCCCGTCTTTGTTCCTCCCCCTCTGACACCGTCTTTGTCACCTGCCCCTCTGTCTCTGTCTCTGCCGCTGTCTCTCCCTCTGTCTCTGTATCTGTCTCTGGATCTGTCGCTGGATCTGTCTCTGTCTCTGTCTCTGTCTCTGTCTCTGTCTCTGTCTCTGCCTCTGTCTCTCTCTCTGCCTCTGTCTCGGTCTCCGTCTCCGTCTCTGTCTCTGCCTCTATCTCTGTCTCTGTCTCTGTCTCTGTCACTGTCGCTGTCTCTGTCTCTGTCTCTGTCTCTGTCTCTGTCTCTGCCTCTGTCTCTCTCTCTGCCTCTGTCTCTGTCTCTGCCTCTGTCTCTCTCTCTGCCTCTGTCTCGGTCTCCGTCTCCGTCTCTGTCTCTGTCTCTGTCTCTGTCTCTGTCTCTGTCTCTGTCTCTGTCTCTGTCTCTGTCTCTGTCTCTGTCTCTGTCTCTGTCTCTGTCTCTGTCTCTGTCTCTGTCTCTGCCGCTGTCTCTCCGTCTGTCTCTGTATCTGTCTCCGTCTCTGTCTCTGGATCTCCCTCTGGCTCTGTCTCTGACTCTGTCTCTGTCTCCGTTTCTGTCTCTGTCACTGCCGCTGTCTCTGTCTCTGTCTCAGTCTCCGCCTCCGCCTGTGTCTCCGTCTCCGTCTCTGTCTCTGTCTCTGTCTCTGCCTCTGTCTCTGTCTCTGTCTCTGTCTCTGTCTCTGTCTCTGTCTCTGTCTCTGTCTCTGTCTCTGTCTCTGCCTCTGTCTCTGTCTCTGTCTCTGTCTCTGTCTCTGTCTCTGTCTCTGTTCTCAGTCTCCGCCTCCGCCTGTGTCTCTGTCTCTGTCACTGTCGCTGTCTCTGTCTCTGTCTCTGTCTCTGTTTCTGTCTCTGTCTCTGTCTCTGTCGCTGTCTCTGTCTCTGTCTCTGTCTCTGTCTCTGTCTCTGTCTCTGTCTCTGTCTCTGTCTCTGTCTCTGTCTCTGTATCTGTCTCTGTCTCTGTCTCTGTCTCTGCCTCTGTCTCTCTCTCTGCCTCTGTCTCGGTCTCCGTCTCCGTCTCTGTCTCTGTCTCTATCTCTGTCTCTGTCTCTGTCTCTGTCACTGTCGCTGTCTCTGTCTCTGTCTCTGTCTCTGTCTCTGTCTCTGTCTCTGTCTCTGTCTCTGTCTCTGTCTCTGTCTCTGTCTCTGTCTCTGTCTCTGTCTCCGTCTCTGTCTCAGTCTCTGTCTCAGTCTCTGTCTCTGTCTCGGTCTCTGCCTCTGTCCCTGTCTCTGTCTCTGTCTCTGTCTCTGTCTCTGTCTCTGTCTCTGTCTCTGTCTCTGTCTCAGTCTCTGTCGCAGTCTCTGTCTCCGTCTCGGTCTCTGCCTCTGTCCCTGTCTCTGTCGCTGTCTCTGTCGCTGTCACTGTCTCCGTTCCTGTCTCTGTCTCTCCCTCTGTCTCTGTCTCTGTCTCCGTTCCTGTCTCTGTCTCTGTCTCTGTCTCTATCTCTGTCTCTGTCTCTGTCTCTGTCTCTGTCTCTGTCTCTGTCTCTGTCTCTGTCTCTGTCTCTGTCTCTGTCTCTGTGTCTGTCTCTGTCTCTGTCTATGTCTCTGTCTCTGTCTCTGTCCCTGTCTCTGTCTCTGTCTCTGTCTCTGTCTCTGTCTCTGTCTCTGTCATTGTCTCTGTCTCTGCCACTGTCTCTGTCTCTGTCTCAGTCTCCGCCTCCGCCTGTGTCTCCGTCTCCGTCTCTGTCGCTGTCTCTGTCTCTGCCTCTGTCTCTGTCTCTGTCTCTGTCATTGTCTCTCTCTCTGCCACTGTCTCTGTCTCATTCTCTGTCTCCGTCCTTGTCTCCGTCTTTGTTCCACCCCCTCTGACACCGTCGCTGTCACCTGACCCACTGTCTCTGTCTGTGTCTCTATCTCTGCCTCTGTCTCTGTCTCTGTCTCTGCCGCTGTCTCTCCGTCTATCTCTGTATCTGTCTCCGTCTCTGTCTCTGGATCTCCCTCTGGCTCTGTCTCTGACTCTGTCTCTGTCTCCGTTTCTGTCTCTGTCACTGTCGCTGTCTCTGTCTCTGTCTCTGTCTCTGTCTCTGTCTCCGTCTCTGTCTTGTCTCTGTCGCGATCTCTATCTCTGTCGCTGTCTCAGTCTCTGTCTCTGTCCCTGCCTCTGTCTCTGTCTCTGTCTCTGTCTCTGCCATTGTCTCTGTCTCTGCCACTGTCTCTGTCTCAGTCTCCGCCTCCGCCTGTGTCTCTGTCTCTGTGTCTGTCTCTGTCTCTGTCTCTGTCTCTGTCTCTGTCTCTGTCTCTGTCTCTGTCTCTGTCTCTGTCTCTGTCTCTGTCTCTGTCTCTGTCTCTGTCTCTGTCTCTGTCTCTGTCTCTGTCTCTGTCGCTGTCTCTGTCTCTGTCTCTGTCTCTGTCTCTGTCTCTGTCTCTGTCTCTGTCTCTGTCTCTGTCTCTGTCTCTGTCTCTGTCTCTGTCTCTGTCTCTGTCTCTGTCTCTGTCTCTGTCTCTGTCTCTGTCTCTGTCTCT
>CAMAOD020000073.1:0-34860 GCA_945859595.2 Megachile willughbiella
AAAATAACAGTTATAACGATAATAATAATAGTAATAAGGACAAAAAATGACAGATATTACGATGGCAAGTATAGTAATAAGGATAAAAATAAGAGTTATTACATAATAAAAAACGGAATAAGGCTGAAACTAATAGTTACAATGGTGATAAAAATAGAAATAAGGCTGAAAATAATAGTAATAATGATAATAATAATAGAAATAAGGATAAAAATAAGAGTTATTGGATAATAAAAATAGGAATAAGGCTGACAATAATAGTTATAATGATAATAAAAATAGAAATGAGGATAAAAATAAGAGTTATTGGATAATAAAAATAGGAATAAGGCTCACAATAATAGTTATAATGATAATAATAATAGAAATAAGGATAAAAATAACAGTTATTGGATGATGAAAATAGGAATAAGGCTGAAAATAATAGTTATTAGATAATGAAGGTACGAATAAGGCTGAAAGTAATAGTAATAAGAATAATAATAATAGTAATAAGGATAAACATAACGGATGTTACGATAATAATAATGCAAATAAGGATAAAAATAAGAGATATTACGATAATAAAATTAGAAATAAGGCTGAAAATAATAGGTATAATGATAATAATAATAGAAATAAGGATAAAAATAAGAGTAATTACGATAATAATAATAGTAATAAGGATAAAAATAAGAGTTATTACGTTAATAATAATGGCAATAAGGCTGAAAATAACAGTTATAACGATAATAATAATAGTAATAAGGACAAAAAATAACAGATATTACGATGGCAAGTATAGTAATAAGGATAAAAATAAGAGTTATTACATAATAAAAAACGGAATAAGGCTGAAACTAATAGTTACAATGGTGATAAAAATAGAAATAAGGCTGAAAATAATAGTAATAATGATAATAATAATAGAAATAAGGATAAAAATAAGAGTTATTGGATAATAAAAATAGGAATAAGGCTGACAATAATAGTTATAATGATAATAAAAATAGAAATGAGGATAAAAATAAGAGTTATTGGATAATAAAAATAGGAATAAGGCTCACAATAATAGTTATAATGATAATAATAATAGAAATAAGGATAAAAATAACAGTTATTGGATGATGAAAATAGGAATAAGGCTGAAAATAATAGTTATTAGATAATGAAGGTACGAATAAGGCTGAAAGTAATAGTAATAAGAATAATAATAATAGTAATAAGGATAAACATAACGGATGTTACGATAATAATAATGCAAATAAGGATAAAAATAAGAGATATTACGATAATAAAATTAGAAATAAGGCTGAAAATAATAGGTATAATGATAATAATAATATTAATAAGGACAAAAATAAGAGTTATTACGTTAAGAATAATAGTAATAAGGATAAAAATAGTAGTTACTTCGATAATAATAATATTAACAAGGATATAAATAAGAGTTATTACGATAATAAAAATAGGAATAAGGCTGAAAACATTAGTTATAACGATAATAATAGTAGTAATAAAGATAAAAATAAGAGTTATTACGATAATAATAATAGTAGTACGAATAAAAATAAGAGTTATTGGATAATAAAAATAGGAATAAGGCTGAAAATAATAGTTATAATGATAATAATAATATTAATAAGGATAGAAATAAGAGTTATTACGTTAAGAATAATAGTAATAAGGATAAAACTAACAGATATTACGATATTAATAATAGTAATAAGGATAAAAATAAGAGTTATTGGATAATAATAATAGTAATAAGGATAAAAATAAGAGTTATTAGATAATGAAGGTACGAATAAGGCTCGAAATAATAGTAATAAGAATAATAATAATAGTAATATGGATAAAAATAACGGATATTACGGTAATAATAATATAAATAAGGATAAAAATAAGAGTAATTACGATAATAATAATAGTAATAGGGATAAAAATAAGAGTTATTACGATAATGATAATAGTAATACGGATAAAAATAAGAGTAATTACGATAATAATAATAGAAACAAGGATAAAAATAAAAGTTATTAGATAATGAAGGTACGAATAAGGCTGAAAGTAATAGTAATAAGAATAATAATAATAGTAATAAGGATAAACATAACGGATGTTACGATAATAATAATGCAAATAAGGATAAAAATAAGAGATATTACGATAATAAAATTAGAAATAAGGCTGAAAATAATAGGTATAATGATAATAATAATAGAAATAAGGATAAAAATAAGAGTAATTACGATAATAATAATAGTAATAAGGATAAAAATAAGAGTTATTACGTTAATAATAATGGCAATAAGGCTGAAAATAACAGTTATAACGATAATAATAATAGTAATAAGGACAAAAAATAACAGATATTACGATAGCAAGTATAGTAATAAGGATAAAAATAAGAGTTATTACATAATAAAAAACGGAATAAGGCTGAAACTAATAGTTACAATGGTGATAAAAATAGAAATAAGGCTGAAAATAATAGTAATAATGATAATAATAATAGAAATAAGGATAAAAATAAGAGTTATTGGATAATAAAAATAGGAATAAGGCTGACAATAATAGTTATAATGATAATAAAAATAGAAATGAGGATAAAAATAAGAGTTATGACATGATAAAAATAGGAACAAGGCTGAAAATAATAGTTACTACGATAAGAATAATAGTAATAAGGATAAAGATAAGCGTTATTGGATAATAAAAATAGGAATAAGGCTGAAAATAATAGTTATAATGATAATAATAATAGAAATAAGGATAAAAATAAGAGTTATTGGATAATAAAAATAGGAATAAGGCTCACAATAATAGTTATAATGATAATAATAATAGAAATGAGGATAAAAATAAGAGTTATAACATGATAAAAATAGGAACAAGGCTGAAAATAATAGTTATAATGATAATAATAATATTAATAAGGATAAAAATAAGAGTTACTACGATAAGAATAATAGTAATAAGGATAAAAATAAGAGTTATTCGATAATAAAAATAGGAATAAGGCTGAAAATAATAGTTATAATGATAATAATAATAGAAATAAGGATAAAAATAAGAGTAATTACGATAATAATAATAGTAATAAGGATAAAACTAACAGATATTACGATATTAATAATAGTAATAAGGATAAAAATAAGAGTTATTGGATAATAATAATAGTAATAAGGATAAAAATAAGAGTTATTAGATAATGAAGGTACGAATAAGGCTGAAAATAATAGTTATAAGAATAATAATAATAGTAATAAGGATAAAAATAACGGATATTACGATAATAATAATAGTAATAAGGATAAAAATAAGAGTTATTACGATAATGATAATAGTAATAAGAATAAAAATAAGAGTTATTACATGATAAAAATAGGAACAAGGCTGAAAATAATAGTTATAATGATAATAATAACAGTAATAAGGATAAAACTAACAGATATTACGATAATAATAATAGTAGTACGGATAAAAATAAGAATTATTAGATAATGACAGTACGAATAAGGCTGAAAATAATAGTAATAAGAATAATAATAATAGTAATAAGGATAAAAATAACGGATATTACGATAATAATAATGGAAATAAGGACAAAAAATAACAGATATTACGATAGCAAGAATAGAAATAAGGATAAAAATAAGAGTTATTACATAATAAAAAAAGGAATAAGGCTGAAAATAATAGTTACAATGATGATAAAAATAGAAATAAGGCTGAAAATAATAGTAAAAATGATAATAATAATAGAAATAAGGATAAATATAAGAGTTATTAGGATAATAATAATAGTAATTAGGATAAAACTAACATATATTACGATAATAATAACAGTAATCAGGATAAAAATAAGAGTTATTGGATAATAAAAATAGGAATAAGGGCTGAAAATAATAGTTATAATGATGATAATAATAGAAATAAGGATAAAAGTAAGAGTAATTACGAGAATAATAATAGTAATAAGGATAAAAATAACGGATATTACGATAAAAATAATACAAATAAGGATAAAAATAAGAGTTATTACGATAATAAAATTAGAAATAAGGCTGAAAATAATAGGTATAATGATAATAATACTAGAAATAAGGATAAAAATAACAGTTATTGGATGATGAAAATAGGAATAAGGCTGAAAATAATAGTTATTACGATAATAATAATAGTAATAAGGATAGAAGTAAGAGTTAATATGATGATAAAATAGGAATAAGGACAAAAATAAGAGTTATTACTATAATAATAATAGTTATAAGGGTAAAAATAAGAGTTATTACGATAATAATAATAGTTATAAGGATAAAAATAAGAGTTCTTACATAATTAAAATAGGAATAAGGCTGAAAATAATAGTTATAATGATAATAATAATAGTTATAAGGGTAAAAATAAGAGTTATTACGATAATGATAATAGAAATTAGGATGAAAATAAGAGTTATTACATAATAAAAATAGGAATATGGCTGAAAGTAATAGTTATAATGACAATAATAATAGATATAAGGATAAAAATAAGAGTTATTACGATTATAATAATAGTAATAAGGATAAAAATAAGAATTATTTATATAATAATAATAGCGATAAGGCTGAAAATAATAGTTATTACGATAATAATAATAGTAATAAGGATAAAAATAAGAGTTCTTACATAATTAAAATAGGAATAAGGCTGAAAATAATAGTTATAATGATAATAATAATAGTTATAAGGGTAAAAATAAGAGTTATTACGATAATAATAATAGAAATTAGGATAAAAATAAGAGTTATTACATAATAAAAATAGGAATATGGCTGAAAGTATAGTTATAATGATAATAATAATAGAAATAAGGATAAAAATAAGAGTTATTACGATAATAATAATAGTTATAAGGATAAAAATAAGAGATATTACGATAATAATAAGAGAAATAAGGATAAAAATAAGAGTTATTACGATAATAATAATAGAAATAAGGATAAAAATAAGAGTTATTACGATAATAATAATAGTAATAAGGATAGAAGTAAGAGTTAATATGATGATAAAATAGGAATGAGGACAAAAATAAGAGTTATTACTATAATAATAATAGTTATAAGGGTAAAAATAAGAGTTATTACGATAATAATAATAGAAATTAGGATAAAAATGAAAGTTATTACATAATAAAAATAGGAATATGGCTGAAAGTAATAGTTATAATCATAATAATAATAGTTATAAGGGTAAAAATAAGAGTTATTACATAATAAAAATAGGAATATGCCTGAAAGTAATAGTTATAATGATAATAATAATAGAAATAAGGATAAAAATAAGAGTTATTACGATAATAATAATAGTTATAAGGATAAAAATAAGAGTTATTACATGATAAAAATAGGAATAAGGCTGAAAATAATAGTTATAATGATAATAATAATAGAAATAAGGATAAAAATAAGAGTTATTACATAATAAAAATAGGGAATATGCCTGAAAGTAATAGTTATAATGATAATAATAATAGAAATAAGGATAAAAAATAAGAGTTATTACGATAATAATAATAGTTATAAGGATAAAGATGAGAGTTATTACATGATAAAAATAGGAATAAGGCTGAAAATAATAGTTATAATGATAATAATAATAGAAATAAGGATAAAAATAAGAGGTATTACGATAATAATAATAGTAATAAGGATGAAAGTAAGAGTTAGTATGATGATTAAAATAGGAATAAGGACAAGAATAAGAGTTATTACGATAATAATAATAGTTATAAGGGTAAAAATAAGAGTTATTACGATAATAATAATAGAAATTAGGATAAAAATAAGAGTTATTACATAATAAAAATAGGAATATGGCTGAAAATAATAGTTATAATGATAATAATAATAGTAATAAGGATAAAAATAAGAGTTATTACGATAATAATAATAGTGATAAGGCTGAAAATAATAGTTATTACGATAATAGTAATACTAATAAGGATAAAAATAAGAGTTATTACGATAATAATAATAGAAATAAGGATAATAATAAGAGTTATTACGATAATAATAATAGAAATTAGGATAAAAATGAGAGTTATTACATAATAAAAATAGGAATATGGCTGAAAGTAATAGTTATAATGATAATAATAATAGAAATTAGGATAAAAATAAGAGTTATTACGATAATAATAATACTAATAAGGATAAAATAAGAGTTATTACGATAATAATAATAGAAATTAGGATAAAAATAAGAGTTATTACATAATAAAAATAGGAATATGGCTGAAAATAATAGTTATAATGATAATAACAATAGTAATAAGGATAAAAATAAGAGTTATTACGATAATAATAATAGTGATAAGGCTGAAAATAATAGTTATTACGATAATAATAATACTAATAAGGATAAAAATAAGAGTTATTACGATAATAAAATAGGAATAAGGATAAAAATAAGAGTTATTACGATAATAATAATAGAAATCAGGATAAAAATAAGAGTTCTTACATAATTAAAATAGGAATAAGGCTGAAAATAATAGTTATAATGATAATAATAATAGTAAAAAGGATAAAAATAAGAGTTATTACGATAATAATAATACTAATAAGGATAAAAATAAGAGTTATTACGATAATAAAAATAGGAATAAGGATAAAAATAAGAGTTATTACGATAATAATAATAGAAATAAGGATAAAAATAAGAGTTACTACGATAATAATAATAGTAACAAGGATAAAAGTAAGAGTTAATACGATGCTAAAATAGGAATAACGACAAAAATAAGAGTTATTACGATAATAATAATAGTTATAAGGATAGAATTAAGAGTTAATATGATGATAAAATAGGAATAAGGACAAAAATAAGAGTTATTACGATAATAATAATAGAAATAAAGATAAAAATAAGAGTTATTACGATAATAATAATAGTAATAAGGATAAAAGTAAGAGCTAATATGATGATAAAATAGGAATAAGGACAAAAATAAGAGTTATTACGATAATAATAATAGTTATATGGAAAAAAATAATAGTTATTACGATAATAATAATAGAAATTGGGTTAAAAATAAGAGTTATTACATAATAAAAATAGGAATATGGCTGAAAGTAATAGTTAGAATGACAATAATAATAGATATAAGGATAAAAATAAGAGTTATTACGATAATAATAATAGTAATAAGGATAGAAGTAAGAGTTAATATGATTATAAAATAGGAATAAGGACAAAAATAAGAGTTATTACTATAATAATAATAGTTATAAGGGTAAAAATAAGAGTTATTACGATAATAATAATAGTTATAAGGATAAAAATAAGAGTTCTTACATAATTAAAATAGGAATAAGGCTGAAAATAATAGTTATAATGATAATAATAATAGTTATAAGGGTAAAAATAAGAGTTATTACGATAATGATAATAGAAATTAGGATGAAAATAAGAGTTATTACATAATAAAAATAGGAATATGGCTGAAAGTAATAGTTAGAATGACAATAATAATAGATATAAGGATAAAAATAAGAGTTATTACGATAATAATAATAGTAATAAGGATAGAAGTAAGAGTTAATACGAAGATAAAATAGGAATAAGGACAAAAATAAGAGTTATTACTACAATAATAATAGTTATAAGGGTAAAAATAAGAGTTATTACATAATAAAAATAGGAATATGCCTGAAAATAATAGTTATAATGATAATAATAATAATAGTAATAAGGATAAAAATAAGAGTTACAACGATAATAATAATGGTAATAAGGATAAAAATAAGAGTTATTACGATAATAATAGTAGTAATAAGGATAATAGTAAGAGTTAATACGAAGATAAAATAGGAATAAGGACAAAAATAAGAGTTCTTACATAACAAAAATAGGAATAAGGCTGAAAATAATAGTTATAGTGATAATAATAATAGTAATAAGGATAAAAATAAGAGTTATTACGATAATAATAATAGTAACAAGGATAAAGGTAAGAGCTAATATGATGATAAAATAGGAATAAGGACAAAAATAAGAGTTATTACGATAATAATAATAGTTATATGGAAAAAAATAATAGTTATTACGATAATAATAAGTTAAAAAATAAGAGTTATTACATAATAAAAATAGGAATATGGCTGAAAGTAATAGTTAGAATGACAATAATAATAGATATAAGGATAAAAATAAGAGTTATTACGATAATAATAATAGTAATAAGGATAGAAGTAAGAGTTAATATGATTATAAAATAGGAATAAGGACAAAAAATAAGAGGTTATTACTATAATAATAATAGTTATAAGGATAAAAATAAAAGTTATTACGATAATAATAATAGTAATAAGGATAGAAGTAAGAGTTAATATGATGATAAAATAGGAATAAGGACAAAAATAAGAGTTATTACTATAATAATAATAGTTATAAGGGTAAAAATAAGAGTTATTACGATAATAATAATAGTTATAAGGATAAAAATAAGAGTTCTTACATAATTAAAATAGGAATAAGGCTGAAAATAATAGTTATAATGATAATAATAATAGTTATAAGGGTAAAAATAAGAGTTATTACGATAATGATAATAGAAATTAGGATGAAAATAAGAGTTTATTACATAATAAAAATAGGAATATGGCTGAAAGTAATAGTTAGAATGACAATAATAATAGATATAAGGATAAAAATAAGAGTTATTACGATAACAATAATAGTAATAAGGATAGAAGTAAGAGTTAATATGATTATAAAATAGGAATAAGGACAAAAAATAAGAGTTATTACTATAATAATAATAGTTATAAGGATAAAAATAAAAGTTATTACGATAATAATAATAGTAATAAGGATAGAAGTAAGAGTTAATATGATGATAAAATAGGAATAAGGACAAAAATAAGAGTTATTACTATAATAAATAATAGTTATAAGGGTAAAAATAAGAGTTATTTACGATAATAATAATAGAAATTAGGATAAAAATGAAAGTTATTACATAATAAAAATAGGAATATGGCTGAAAGTAATAGTTATAATGATAATAATAATAGTTATAAGGGTAAAAATAAGAGTTATTACATAATAAAAATAGGAATATGCCTGAAAGTAATAGTTATAATGATAATAATAATAGAAATAAGGATAAAAGTAAGAGTTATTACGATAATAATAATAGTTATAAGGATAAAAATAAGAGTTATTACATGATAAAAATAGGAATAAGGCTGAAAATAATAGTTATAATGATAATAATAATAGAAATAAGGATAAAAATAAGAGTTATTACGATAATAATAATAGTAATAAGGATGAAAGTAAGAGTTAGTATGATGATAAAATAGGAATAAGGACAAGAATAAGAGTTATTACGATAATAATAATAGTTATAAGGGTAAAAATAAGAGTTATTACGATAATAATAATAGAAATTAGGATAAAAATAAGAGTTATTACATAATAAAAATAGGAATATGGCTGAAAATAATAGTTATAATGATAATAATAATAGTAATAAGGATAAAAATAAGAGTTATTACGATAATAATAATAGTGATAAGGCTGAAAATAATAGTTATTACGATAATAGTAATACTAATAAGGATAAAAATAAGAGTTATTACGATAATAATAATAGAAATTAAGGATAATAATAAGAGTTATTACGATAATAATAATAGAAATTAGGATAAAAATGAGAGTTATTACATAATAAAATAGGAATATGGCTGAAAGTAATAGTTATAATGATAATAATAATAGAAATTAGGATAAAAAATAAGAGTTATTACGATAATAATAATACTAATAAGGATAAAAATAAGAGTTATTACGATAATAATAATAGAAATTAGGATAAAAATAAGAGTTATTACATAATAAAAATAGGAATATGGCTGAAAATAATAGTTTATAATGATAATAACAATAGTAATAAGGATAAAAATAAGAGTTATTACGATAATAATAATAGTGATAAGGCTGAAAATAATAGTTATTACGATAATAATAATACTAATAAGGATAAAAAATAAGAGTTATTACGATAATAAAAATAGGAATAAGGATAAAAATAAGAGTTATTACGATAATAATAATAGAAATCAGGATAAAAATAAGAGTTCTTACATAATTAAAATAGGAATAAGGCTGAAAATAATAGTTATAATGATAATAATAATAGTAAAAAGGATAAAAATAAGAGTTATTACGATAATAATAATACTAATAAGGATAAAAATAAGAGTTATTACGATAATAAAAATAGGAATAAGGATAAAAATAAGAGTTATTACGATAATAATAATAGAAATAAGGATAAAAATAAGAGTTACTACGATAATAATAATAGTAACAAGGATAAAAGTAAGAGTTAATACGATGCTAAAATAGGAATAACGACAAAAATAAGAGTTATTACGATAATAATAATAGTTATAAGGATAGAATTAAGAGTTAATATGATGATAAAATAGGAATAAGGACAAAAATAAGAGTTATTACGATAATAATAATAGAAATAAAGATAAAAATAAGAGTTATTACGATAATAATAATAGTAATAAGGATAAAAGTAAGAGCTAATATGATGATAAAATAGGAATAAGGACAAAAATAAGAGTTATTACGATAATAATAATAGTTATATGGAAAAAAATAATAGTTATTACGATAATAATAATAGAAATTGGGTTAAAAATAAGAGTTATTACATAATAAAAATAGGAATATGGCTGAAAGTAATAGTTAGAATGACAATAATAATAGATATAAGGATAAAAATAAGAGTTATTACGATAATAATAATAGTAATAAGGATAGAAGTAAGAGTTAATATGATTATAAAATAGGAATAAGGACAAAAATAAGAGTTATTACTATAATAATAATAGTTATAAGGATAAAAATAAAAGTTATTACGATAATAATAATAGTAATAAGGATAGAAGTAAGAGTTAATATGATGATAAAATAGGAATAAGGACAAAAATAAGAGTTATTACTATAATAATAATAGTTATAAGGGTAAAAATAAGAGTTATTACGATAATAATAATAGTTATAAGGATAAAAATAAGAGTTCTTACATAATTAAAATAGGAATAAGGCTGAAAATAATAGTTATAATGATAATAATAATAGTTATAAGGGTAAAAATAAGAGTTATTACGATAATGATAATAGAAATTAGGATGAAAATAAGAGTTATTACATAATAAAAATAGGAATATGGCTGAAAGTAATAGTTAGAATGACAATAATAATAGATATAAGGATAAAAATAAGAGTTATTACGATGATAATAATAGTAATAAGGATAGAAGTAAGAGTTAATATGATTATAAAATAGGAATAAGGACAAAAATAAGAGTTATTACTATAATAATAATAGTTATAAGGATAAAAATAAAAGTTATTACGATAATAATAATAGTAATAAGGATAGAAGTAAGAGTTAATATGATGATAAAATAGGAATAAGGACAAAAATAAGAGTTATTACTATAATAATAATAGTTATAAGGGTAAAAATAAGAGTTATTACGATAATAATAATAGTTATAAGGATAAAAATAAGAGTTCTTACATAATTAAAATAGGAATAAGGCTGAAAATAATAGTTATAATGATAATAATAATAGTTATAAGGGTAAAAATAAGAGTTATTACGATAATGATAATAGAAATTAGGATGAAAATAAGAGTTATTACATAATAAAAATAGGAATATGGCTGAAAGTAATAGTTATAATGACAATAATAATAGATATAAGGATAAAAATAAGAGTTATTACGATAATAATAATAGTAATAAGGATAAAAATAAGAATTATTTATATAATAATAATAGCGATAAGGCTGAAAATAATAGTTATTACGATAATAATAATAGTAATAAGGATAAAAATAAGAGTTCTTACATAATTAAAATAGGAATAAGGCTGAAAATAATAGTTATAATGATAATAATAATAGTTATAAGGGTAAAAATAAGAGTTATTACGATAATAATAATAGAAATTAGGATAAAAATAAGAGTTATTACATAATAAAAATAGGAATATGGCTGAAAGTAATAGTTATAATGATAATAATAATAGAAATAAGGATAAAAATAAGAGTTATTACGATAATAATAATAGTTATAAGGATAAAAATAAGAGATATTACGATAATAATAAGAGAAATAAGGATAAAAATAAGAGTTATTACGATAATAATAATAGTGATAAGGCTGAAAATAATAGTTATTACGATAATAGTAATACTAATAAGGATAAAAATAAGAGTTATTACGATAATAATAATAGAAATAAGGATAATAATAAGAGTTTATTACGATAATAATAATAGAAATTAGGATAAAAATGAGAGTTATTACATAATAAAAATAGGAATATGGCTGAAAGTAATAGTTATAATGATAATAATAATAGAAATTAGGATAAAATAAGAGTTATTACGATAATAATAATACTAATAAGGATAAAATAAGAGTTATTACGATAATAATAATAGAAATTAGGATAAAAATAAGAGTTATTACATAATAAAAATAGGAATATGGCTGAAAATAATAGTTATAATGATAATAACAATAGAAATAAGGATAAAAATAAGAGTTATTACGATAATAATAATAGTGATAAGGCTGATAATAATAGTTATTACGATAATAATAATACTAATAAGGATAAAAATAAGAGTTATTACGATAATAAAAATAGGAATAAGGATAAAAATAAGAGTTATTACGATAATAATAATAGAAATCAGGATAAAAATAAGAGTTCTTACATAATTAAAATAGGAATAAGGCTGAAAATAATAGTTATAATGATAATAATAATAGTAAAAAAGGATAAAAATAAGAGTTATTACGATAATAATAATACTAATAAGGATAAAAATAAGAGTTATTACGATAATAAAAATAGGAATAAGGATAAAAATAAGAGTTATTACGATAATAATAATAGAAATAAGGATAAAAATAAGAGTTTACTACGATAATAATAATAGTAACAAGGATAAAAGTAAGAGTTAATACGATGCTAAAATAGGAATAACGACAAAAATAAGAGTTATTACGATAATAATAATAGTTATAAGGATAGAATTAAGAGTTAATATGATGATAAAATAGGAATAAGGACAAACATAAGAGTTATTACGATAATAATAATAGAAATAAAGATAAAAATAAGAGTTATTACGATAATAATAATAGTAATAAGGATAAAAGTAAGAGCTAATATGATGATAAAAATAGGAATAAGGACAAAAATAAGAGTTATTACGATAATAATAATAGTTATATGGAAAAAAATAATAGTTATTACGATAATAATAATAGAAATTGGGTTAAAAATAAGAGTTATTACATAATAAAAATAGGAATATGGCTGAAAGTAATAGTTAGAATGACAATAATAATAGATATAAGGATAAAAATAAGAGTTATTACGATAATAATAATAGTAATAAGGATAGAAGTAAGAGTTAATATGATTATAAAAATAGGAATAAGGACAAAAATAAGAGTTATTACTATAATAATAATAGTTATAAGGATAAAAATAAAAGTTATTACGATAATAATAATAGTAATAAGGATAGAAGTAAGAGTTAATATGATGATAAAATAGGAATAAGGACAAAAATAAGAGTTATTACTATAATAATAATAGTTATAAGGGTAAAAATAAGAGTTATTACGATAATAATAATAGTTATAAGGATAAAAATAAGAGTTCTTACATAATTAAAATAGGAATAAGGCTGAAAATAATAGTTATAATGATAATAATAATAGTTATAAGGGTAAAAATAAGAGTTATTACGATAATGATAATAGAAATTAGGATGAAAATAAGAGTTATTACATAATAAAAATAGGAATATGGCTGAAAGTAATAGTTAGAATGACAATAATAATAGATATAAGGATAAAAATAAGAGTTATTACGATAATAATAATAGTAATAAGGATAGAAGTAAGAGTTAATATGATTATAAAATAGGAATAAGGACAAAAATAAGAGTTATTACTATAATAATAATAGTTATAAGGATAAAAATAAAAGTTATTACGATAATAATAATAGTAATAAGGATAGAAGTAAGAGTTAATATGATGATAAAATAGGAATAAGGACAAAAATAAGAGTTATTACTATAATAATAATAGTTATAAGGGTAAAAATAATAGTTATTACGATAATAATAATAGAAATTGGGTTAAAAATAAGAGTTATTACATAATAAAAATAGGAATATGGCTTAAAGTAATAGTTATAATGACAATAATAATAGATATAAGGATAAAAATAAGAGTTTATTACGATAATAATAATAGTCATAAGGATAAAAATAAGAGTTTTTACGATAATAATAATAGTAATAAGGATAAAAGTAAGAGTTAATATGATGATAAAATAGGAATAAGGACAAAAATAGGAGTTATTACGATAATAATAATAGTTATAAGGGTAAAAATAAGAGTTATTACGGTAATAATAATAGAAATTAGGATAAAAATAAGAGTTATTACATAATAAAAAATAGGAATATGGCTGAAATTAATAGGTTATAATGATAATAATAATAGAAATAAGGATAAAAATAAGAGTTATTACGATAATAATAATAGTTATAAGGATAAAAATAAGAGATATTACGATAATAATAAGAGAAATAAGGATAAAAATAAGAGTTATTACGATAATAATAATAGCCATATGGATAAAAGTAAGAGTTTAATACGAAGATAAAATAGGAATAAGGACAATAATAAGAGTTCTTACATAATAAAATAGGAATAAGGCTGAAAATAATAGTTATAATGATAATAATAATAGTAATAAGGATAAAAGTAAGAGTTAATACGAAGATAAAATAGGAATAAGGACAAAAATAAGAGTTCTTACATAATAAAAATAGGAATAAGGCTGAAAATAATAGTTATAATGATAACAATAATAGAAATAAGGATAAAAATAACAGTTATTGGATGATGAAAATAGGAATAAGGCTAAAAATAATAGTTATTACGATAATAATAATAGTAATAAGGAAAAAAATAATAGTTATTACGATAATAATAATAGAAATTGGGTTAAAAATAAGAGTTATTACGATAATAATAATAGTAATAAGGATAGAAGTAAGAGTTAATATGATGATAAAATAGGAATAAGGACAAAAATAAGAGTTATTACTATAATAATAATAGTTATAAGGATAAAAATAAAAGTTATTACGATAATAATAATAGTAATAAGGATAGAAGTAAGAGTTAATATGATGATAAAATAGGAATAAGGACAAAAATAAGAGTTATTACTATAATAATAATAGTTATAAGGGTAAAAATAAGAGTTATTACGATAATAATAATAGTTATAAGGATAAAAATAAGAGTTCTTACATAATTAAAATAGGAATAAGGCTGAAAATAATAGTTATAGTGATAATAATAATAGTTATAAGGGTAAAAATAAGAGTTATTACGATAATGATAATAGAAATTAGGATGAAAATAAGAGTTATTACATAATAAAAATAGGAATATGGCTGAAAGTAATAGTTATAATGATAATAATAATAGAAATAAGGATAAAGATAAGAGTTATTACGATAATAATAATACTTATAAGGATAAAAATAAGAGTTATTACGATAATAAAAATAGGAATAAGGATAAAAATAAGAGTTATTACGATAATAATAATAGAAATAAGGATAAAAATAAGAGTTATTACGATAATAATAATAGTAATAAGGATAGAAGTAAGAGTTAATATGATGATAAAATAGGAATAAGGACAAAAATAAGAGTTATTACTATAATAATAATAGTTATAAGGATAAAAATAATAGTTATTACGATAATAATAATAGAAATTGGGTTAAAAATAAGAGTTATTACATAATAAAAATAGGAATATGGCTGAAAGTAATAGTTATAATGACAATAATAATAGATATAAGGATAAAAATAAGAGTTATTACGATAATAATAATAGTCATAAGGATAAAAATAAGAGTTATTACGATAATAATAATAGTAATAAGGATAAAAGTAAGAGTTAACATGATGATAAAATAGGAATAAGGACAAAAATAAGAGTTATTACTATAATAATAATAGTAATAAGGATAAAAATAAGAGTTATTACGATAATAATAATGGTAATAAGGATAAAAATAAGAGTTATAACGATAATAATAACAGTGATAAGGCTGAAAATAATAGTGATTACGATAATAATAATACTAATAAGGATAAAAATAAGAGTTATTCCGATAATAAAAATAGGAATAAGGATAAAAATAAGACTTATTACGATAATAGTAATAGAAAATAAGGATAAAAATAAGAGTTATTACTATAATAATAATAGTTATAAGGATAAAAATAAAAGTTATTACGATAATAATAATAGTAATAAGGATAGAAGTAAGAGTTAATATGATGATAAAATAGGAATAAGGACAAAAATAAGAGTTATTACGATAATAATAATGGTAATAAGGATAAAAATAAGAGTTATAACGATAATAATAACAGTGATAAGGCTGAAAATAATAGTGATTACGATAATAATAATACTAATAAGGATAAAAATAAGAGTTATTCCGATAATAAAAATAGGAATAAGGATAAAAATAAGAGTTATTACGATAATAGTAATAGAAATAAGGATAAAAATAAGAGTTATTACGATAATAATAATAGTCATAAGGATAAAAATAAGAGTTATTACGATAATAATAATAGTAATAAGGATAAAAGTAAGAGTTAATATGATGATAAAATAGGAATAAGGACAAAAATAGGAGTTATTACGATAATAATAATAGTTATAAGGGTAAAAATAAGAGTTATTACGATAATAATAATAGAAATAAGGATAAAAATAAGAGCTATTACATAATAAAAATAGGAATATGGCTGAAATTAATAGTTATAATGATAATAATAATAGAAATAAGGATAAAAATAAGAGTTATTACGATAATAATAATAGTTATAAGGATAAAAATAAGAGATATTACGATAATAATAAGAGAAATAAGGATAAAAATAAGAGTTATTACGATAATAATAATAGCCATATGGATAAAAGTAAGAGTTAATACGAAGATAAAATAGGAATAAGGACAAAAATAAGAGTTCTTACATAATAAAAATAGGAATAAGGCTGAAAATAATAGTTATAATGATAATAATAATAGTAATAAGGATAAAAGTAAGAGTTAATACGAAGATAAAATAGGAATAAGTACAAAAATAAGAGTTCTTACATAATAAAAAATAGGAATAAGGCTGAAAATAATAGTTATAATGATAACAATAATAGAAATAAGGATAAAAATAACAGTTATTGGATGATGAAAATAGGAATAAGGCTAAAAATAATAGTTATTACGATAATAATAATAGTAATAAGGGTAAAATTAACAGATATTACGATAATCATAATAGTAGTGCGGATAAAAAATAAGAGTTATTGGATAGTAAAAATAGGAATAAGGCTGAAAATAATAGTTATAATTATAACAGTAATAGAGATAAGGATAAAAATAAGAGTTATTACGATAATAATAATAGTAATAAGGACAAAAAATAACAGATATTACGATAGCAAGTATAGTAATAAGGATAAAAATAAGAGTTATTACATAATAAAAAAACGGAATAAGGCTGAAACTAATAGTTACAATGATGATAAAAATAGAAATAAGGCTGAAAATAATAGTAATAATGATAATAATAATAGAAATAAGGATAAACATAAGAGTTATTAGGATAATAATAATAGTAGTTAGGATAAAACTAACAGATATTACGATAATAATAACAGTAATAAGGATAAAAATAAAAGTCATTAGATAATGAATGTACGAATAAAGCTGAAAATAATAGTAATAAGAATAATTATAATAGTAATAAGGATAAAAATAACGGATATTACGATAATAATAATAGTAATAAGGATGAAAATAAGAGTTATTACGATAATGATAATAGTAATAAGGATAAAAATAAGAGTTATTACATGATAAAAATAGAAACAAGGCTGAAAATAATAGTTATAATGATAATAGTAATAGAAATAAGGATAAAAATAATAGTTATTACGATAATAATAATTGTTATAAGGATAAAAATAAGAGTTATTAGATAATGACAGTACGAATAAGGCTGAAAATAATAGTAATAAGAATAATAATAATAGTAATAAGGATAAAAATAACGGATATTACGATAATAATAACAGTAATCAGGATAAAAATAAGAGTTATTGGATAATAAAAATAGGAATAAGGCTGAAAATAATAGTTATAATGATGATAATAATAGAAATAAGGATAAAAGTAAGAGTAATTACGAGAATAATAATAGTAATAAGGATAAAAATAACGGATATTACGATAAAAATAATACAAATAAGGATAAAAATAAGAGTTATTACGATAATAAAATTAGAAATAAGGCTGAAAATAATAGGTATAATGATAATAATACTAGAAATAAGGATAAAAATAACAGTTATTGGATGATGAAAATAGGAATAAGGCTGAAAATAATAGTTATTACGATAATAATAATAGTAATAAGGATAAAACTAACAGATATTACGATAATCATAATAGTAGTGCGGATAAAAATAAGAGTTATTGGATAGTAAAAATAGGAATAAGGCTGAAAATAATAGTTATAATGATAATAATAATAGAAATGAGGATAAAAATAAGAGTTATAACATGACAAAAATAGGAGCAAGGCTGAAAATAATAGTTATAATGATAATAATAATAGAAATAAGGATAAAAATAAGAGTAATTACGATACTAAAAGTAGGAATAAGGATATAAATAAGAGTTGTTACGATAATAATAATAGTAATAAGGATAAAAATATGAGTTATTACGTTAAGAATAATAGTAATAAGGATAAAAATAAGAGTTATTGGATAATAAAAATCGGCATAAGGCTGAAAGTAATAGTTATAATGATAATAATAATAGAAATAAGGATAAAAATAAGAGTTATTGGATAATAAAAATAGGCATAAGGCTGACAATAATTGTTATAATGATAATAATAATAGAAATGAGGATAAAAATAAGAGTTATAACATGATAAAAATAGGAACAAGGCTGAAAATAATAGTTATAATGATAATAATAATATTAATAAGGATAAAAATAAGAGTCATTACGATAAGAATAATAGTAATAAGGATAAAAGTAAGAGTTATTGGATAATAAAAATAGGAATAAGGCTGAAAGTAATAGTTATAATGATAATAATAATAAAAATAAGGATAAAAATAAGAGTAATTACGATAATAATAATAGTAATAAGGATAAAAATAAAAGTTATTAGATAAGGAAGGTACGAATAAGGCTGAAAATAATAGTAATAAGAATAATAATAATAGTAATAAGGATAAAAATAACGGATATTACGATAATAATAATACAAATAAGGATAAAAATAAGAGTTATTACGATAATAAAATTAGAAATAAGGCTGAAAATAATAGGTATAATGATAATAATAATAGAAATAAGGATAAAAATAAGAGTTATTGGATAATAAAAATTGGAATAAGGCTGAAAATAATAGTTATAATGATAATAATAATAGAAATAAGGATAAAAATAAGAGTAATTACGAGAATAATAATAGTAATAAGGATAAAAATAATAGTTATAATGATAAAAATAATAGAAATAAGGATAAAAATAAGAGCTATTACGTTAATAATAATGGCAATAAGGCTGAAAATAACAGTTATAACGATAATAATAATAGTAATAAGGATAAAAATAAGACTTATTGGATAATAAAAATAGGAATAAGGCTGAAAATAATAGTTATAATGATAATAATAATAGAAATAAGGATAAAAATAAGAGTAATTACGATACTAAAAGTAGGAATAAGGATATAAATAAGAGTTGTTACGATAATAATAATAGTAATAAGGATAAAACTAACAGATATTACGATAATAATAATAGTAATAAGGATAAAAATAAGAGTTATTACGTTAATAATAATGGCAATAAGGCTGAAAATAACAGTTATAACGATAATAATAATAGTAATAAGGACAAAAAATAACAGATATTACGATAGCAAGTATAGTAATAAGGATAAAAATAAGAGTTATTACATAATAAAAAACGGAATAAGGCTGAAACTAATAGTTACAATGATGATAAAAATAGAAATAAGGCTGAAAATAATAGTAATAATGATAATAATAATAGAAATAAGGATAAATATAAGAGTTATTAGGATAATAATAATAGTAGTTAGGATAAAACTAACAGATATTACGATAATAATAACAGTAATAAGGATAAAAATAAGAGTTATTGCATAATAAAAATAGGAATAAGGCTGAAAATAATAGTTATAATGATAATAATAATAGAAATAAGGATAAAAATATGAGTAATTACGAGAATAATAATAGTAATAAGGATAAAAATAACGTATATTACGATAATAATAATACAAATACGGATAAAAATAAGAGTTATTACGATAATAAAATTAGAAATAAGGCTGAAAATAATAGGTATAATGATAATAATAATAGAAATAAGGATAAAAATAACAGTTATTGGATGATGAAAATAGGAATAAGGCTGAAAATAATAGTTATTACGATAATAATAATAGTAATAAGGATAAAAATAAGAGTTATTGGATAGTAAAAATAGGAATAAGGCTGAAAATAATAGTTATAATGATAATAGTAATAGAGATAAGGATAAAAATAAGAGTAATTACGATAATAATAATAGTAATAAGGATAAAAATAAGAGTTATTACGTTAATAATAATGGCAATAAGGCTGAAAATAACAGTTATAACGATAATAATAATAGTAATAAGGATAAAAATAAGAGTTATTACGATAAGAATAATAGTAATAAGGATAAAAATAAGACTTATTGGATAATAAAAATAGGAATAAGCCTGAAAATAATAGTTATAATGATAATAATAATAGAAATAAGGATAAAAATAAGAGTAATTACGATACTAAAAGTAGGAATAAGGATATAAATAAGAGTTGTTACGATAATAATAATAGTAATAAGGATAAAAATAAGAGTTATTACGTTAATAATAATGGCAATAAGGCTGAAAATAACAGTTATAACGATAATAATAATAGTAATAAGGACAAAAAATAACAGATATTACGATAGAAGGATAGTAATAAGGATAAAAATAAGAGTTATTACATAATAAAAAAACGGAATAAGGCTGAAACTAATAGTTACAATGATGATAAAAATAGAAATAAGGCTGAAAATAATAGTAATAATGATAATAATAATAGAAATAAGGGTAAATATAAGAGTTATTAGGATAATAATAATAGTAGTTAGGATAAAACTAACAGATATTACGATAATAATAACAGTAATAAGGATAAAAATAAAAGTTATTAGATAATGAAAGTACGAATAAGGCTGAAAATAATAGTAATAAGAATAATAATAATAGTAATAAGGATAAAAATAACGGATATTACGATAATAATAATAGTAATAAGGCTGAAAATAATAGTTATAATGATAATAATAATAGAAATGAGGATAAAAATAAGAGTTATAACATGACAAAAATAGGAGCAAGGCTGAAAATAATAGTTATAATGATAATAATAATAGAAATAAGGATAAAAATAAGAGTAATTACGATACTAAAAGTAGGAATAAGGATATAAATAAGAGTTGTTACGATAATAATAATAGTAATAAGGATAAAAATATGAGTTATTACGTTAAGAATAATAGTAATAAGGATAAAAATAAGAGTTATTGGATAATAAAAATCGGCATAAGGCTGAAAGTAATAGTTATAATGATAATAATAATAGAAATAAGGATAAAAATAAGAGTTATTGGATAATAAAAATAGGCATAAGGCTGACAATAATTGTTATAATGATAATAATAATAGAAATGAGGATAAAAATAAGAGTTATAACATGATAAAAATAGGAATAAGGCTGAAAATAATAGTTATAATGATAATAATAATATTAATAAGGATAAAAATAAGAGTCATTACGATAAGAATAATAGTAATAAGGATAAAAGTAAGAGTTATTGGATAATAAAAATAGGAATAAGGCTGAAAGTAATAGTTATAATGATAATAATAATAAAAATAAGGATAAAAATAAGAGTAATTACGATAATAATAATAGTAATAAGGATAAAAATAAAAGTTATTAGATAAGGAAGGTACGAATAAGGCTGAAAATAATAGTAATAAGAATAATAATAATAGTAATAAGGATAAAAATAACGGATATTACGATAATAATAATACAAATAAGGATAAAAATAAGAGTTATTACGATAATAAAATTAGAAATAAGGCTGAAAATAATAGGTATAATGATAATAATAATAGAAATAAGGATAAAAATAAGAGTTATTGGATAATAAAAATTGGAATAAGGCTGAAAATAATAGTTATAATGATAATAATAATAGAAATAAGGATAAAAATAAGAGTAATTACGAGAATAATAATAGTAATAAGGATAAAAATAATAGTTATAATGATAAAAATAATAGAAATAAGGATAAAAATAAGAGCTATTACGTTAATAATAATGGCAATAAGGCTGAAAATAACAGTTATAACGATAATAATAATAGTAATAAGGATAAAAATAAGACTTATTGGATAATAAAAATAGGAATAAGGCTGAAAATAATAGTTATAATGATAATAATAATAGAAATAAGGATAAAAATAAGAGTAATTACGATACTAAAAGTAGGAATAAGGATATAAATAAGAGTTGTTACGATAATAATAATAGTAATAAGGATAAAACTAACAGATATTACGATAATAATAATAGTAATAAGGATAAAAATAAGAGTTATTACGTTAATAATAATGGCAATAAGGCTGAAAATAACAGTTATAACGATAATAATAATAGTAATAAGGACAAAAAATAACAGATATTACGATAGCAAGTATAGTAATAAGGATAAAAATAAGAGTTATTACATAATAAAAAACGGAATAAGGCTGAAACTAATAGTTACAATGATGATAAAAATAGAAATAAGGCTGAAAATAATAGTAATAATGATAATAATAATAGAAATAAGGATAAATATAAGAGTTATTAGGATAATAATAATAGTAGTTAGGATAAAACTAACAGATATTACGATAATAATAACAGTAATAAGGATAAAAATAAGAGTTATTGCATAATAAAAATAGGAATAAGGCTGAAAATAATAGTTATAATGATAATAATAATAGAAATAAGGATAAAAATATGAGTAATTACGAGAATAATAATAGTAATAAGGATAAAAATAACGTATATTACGATAATAATAATACAAATACGGATAAAAATAAGAGTTATTACGATAATAAAATTAGAAATAAGGCTGAAAATAATAGGTATAATGATAATAATAATAGAAATAAGGATAAAAATAACAGTTATTGGATGATGAAAATAGGAATAAGGCTGAAAATAATAGTTATTACGATAATAATAATAGTAATAAGGATAAAAATAAGAGTTATTGGATAGTAAAAATAGGAATAAGGCTGAAAATAATAGTTATAATGATAATAGTAATAGAGATAAGGATAAAAATAAGAGTAATTACGATAATAATAATAGTAATAAGGATAAAAATAAGAGTTATTACGTTAATAATAATGGCAATAAGGCTGAAAATAACAGTTATAACGATAATAATAATAGTAATAAGGATAAAAATAAGAGTTATTACGATAAGAATAATAGTAATAAGGATAAAAATAAGACTTATTGGATAATAAAAATAGGAATAAGCCTGAAAATAATAGTTATAATGATAATAATAATAGAAATAAGGATAAAAATAAGAGTAATTACGATACTAAAAGTAGGAATAAGGATATAAATAAGAGTTGTTACGATAATAATAATAGTAATAAGGATAAAAATAAGAGTTATTACGTTAATAATAATGGCAATAAGGCTGAAAATAACAGTTATAACGATAATAATAATAGTAATAAGGACAAAAAATAACAGATATTACGATAGAAGGATAGTAATAAGGATAAAAATAAGAGTTATTACATAATAAAAAAACGGAATAAGGCTGAAACTAATAGTTACAATGATGATAAAAATAGAAATAAGGCTGAAAATAATAGTAATAATGATAATAATAATAGAAATAAGGGTAAATATAAGAGTTATTAGGATAATAATAATAGTAGTTAGGATAAAACTAACAGATATTACGATAATAATAACAGTAATAAGGATAAAAATAAAAGTTATTAGATAATGAAAGTACGAATAAGGCTGAAAATAATAGTAATAAGAATAATAATAATAGTAATAAGGATAAAAATAACGGATATTACGATAATAATAATAGTAATAAGGATAAAAATAAGAGTTATTACGATAATGATAATAGTAATAAGAATAAAAATAAGAGTTATTACATGATAAAAATAGGAACAAGGCTGAAAATAATAGTTATAATGATAATAATAATAGAAATAAGGATAAAAATAAGAGTAATTACGATACTAAAAGTAGGAATAAGGATATAAATAAGAGTTGTTACGATAATAATAATAGTAATAAGGATAAAAATATGAGTTATTACGTTAAGAATAATAGTAATAAGGATAAAGATAAGAGTTATTGGATAATAAAAATCGGAATAAGGCTGAAAATAATAGTTATAATGATAATAATAATAGAAATAAGGATAAAAATAAGAGTTATTGGATAATAAAAATAGGAATAACGCTGAAAGTAATAGTTATAATGATAATAATAATAAAAATAAGGATAAAAATAAGAGTAATTACGATAATAATAATAGTAATAAGGATAAAAATAAAAGTTATTAGATAAGGAAGGTACGAATAAGGCTGAAAATAATAGTAATAAGAATAATAATAATAGTAATAAGGATAAAAATAACGGATATTACGATAATAATAATACAAATAAGGATAAAAATAAGAGTTATTACGATAATAAAATTAGAAATAAGGCTGAAAATAATAGGTATAATGATAATAATAATAGAAATAAGGATAAAAATAAGAGTTATTGGATAATAAAAATAGGAATAAGGCTGAAAATAATAGTTATTACGATAATAATAATAGTAATAAGGATAAAACTAACAGATATTACGATAATCATAATAGTAGTGCGGATAAAAATAAGAGTTATTGGATAGTAAAAATAGGAATAAGGCTGAAAATAATAGTTATAATGATAATAGTAATAGAGATAAGGATAAAAATAAGAGTAATTACGATAATAATAATAGTAATAAGGATAAAAATAATGGATATTACGATAATAATAATAGTAATAAGGATAAAAATAAGAGTTATTACGATAATGATAATAGTAATAAGAATAAAAATAAGAGTTATTACATGATAAAAATAGGAACAAGGCTGAAAATAATAGTTATAATGATAATAATAACAGTAATAAGGATAAAACTAACAGATATTACGATAATAATAATAGTAGTACGGATAAAAATAAGAGTTATTGGATAATAAAAATAGGAATAAGGCTGAAAATAATAGTTATAATGATAATAATAATAGAAATAAGGATAAAAATAAGGGTTATTACGATAATAATAATAGTAATAAGGATAAAAATAATAGTTATAATGATAATAATAATAGAAATAAGGATAAAAATAAGAGCTATTACGTTAATAATAATGGCAATAAGGCTGAAAATAACAGTTATCACGATAATAATAATAGTAATAAGGATAAAAATAAGAGTAATTGCGATAATAATAATAGTAATAAGGATAAAAATAAGCGTTATTAGATAATGAAGTCACGAATAAGGCTGAAAATAATAGTAATAAGAATAATAATAATAGTAATAAGTATAAAAATAACGGATATTACGATAATAATAATGGAAATAAGGACAAAAAATAACAGATATTACGATAGCAAGAATAGAAATAAGGATAAAAATAAGAGTTATTGCATAATAAAAAAAGGAATAAGGCTGAAAATAATAGTTACAATGATGATAAAAATAGAAATAAGGCTGAAAATAATAGTAAAAATGATAATAATAATAGAAATAAGGATAAATATAAGAGTTATTAGGATAATAATAATAGTAATTAGGATAAAACTAACATATATTACGATAATAATAACAGTAATCAGGATAAAAATAAGAGTTATTGGATAATAAAAATAGGAATAAGGCTGAAAATAATAGTTATAATGATGATAATAATAGAAATAAGGATAAAAGTAAGAGTAATTACGAGAATAATAATAGTAATAAGGATAAAAATAACGGATATTACGATAAAAATAATACAAATAAGGATAAAAATAAGAGTTATTACGATAATAAAATTAGAAATAAGGCTGAAAATAATAGGTATAATGATAATAATAATAGAAATAAGGATAAAAATAACAGTTATTGGATGATGAAAATAGGAATAAGGCTGAAAATAATAGTTATTACGATAATAATAATAGTAATAAGGATAAAACTAACAGATATTACGATAATCATAATAGTAGTGCGGATAAAAATAAGAGTTATTGGATAGTAAAAATAGGAATAAGGCTGAAAATAATAGTTATAATGATAATAATAATAGAAATGAGGATAAAAATAAGAGTAATTACGATACTAAAAGTAGGAATAAGGATATAAATAAGAGTTGTTACGATAATAATAATAGTAATAAGGATAAAAATATGAGTTATTACGTTAAGAATAATAGTAATAAGGATAAAAATAAGAGTTATTGGATAATAAAAATCGGAATAAGGCTGAAAATAATAGTTATAATGATAATAATAATAGAAATAAGGATAAAAATAAGAGTTATTGGATAATAAAAATAGGAATAACGCTGAAAGTAATAGTTATAATGATAATAATAATAAAAATAAGGATAAAAATAAGAGTAATTACGATAATAATAATAGTAATAAGGATAAAAATAAAAGTTATTAGATAAGGAAGGTACGAATAAGGCTGAAAATAATAGTAATAAGAATAATAATAATAGTAATAAGGATAAAAATAACGGATATTACGATAATAATAATACAAATAAGGATAAAAATAAGAGTTATTACGATAATAAAATTAGAAATAAGGCTGAAAATAATAGGTATAATGATAATAATAATAGAAATAAGGATAAAAATAAGAGTTATTGGATAATAAAAATAGGAATAAGGCTGAAAATAATAGTTATAATGATAATAATAATAGAAATAAGGATAAAAATAAGAGTAATTACGAGAATAATAATAGTAACAAGGATAAAAATAATAGTTATAATGATAAAAATAATAGAAATAAGGATAAAAATAAGAGCTATTACGTTAATAATAATGGCAATAAGGCTGAAAATAACAGTTATAACGATAATAATAATAGTAATAAGGATAAAAATAAGACTTATTGGATAATAAAAATAGGAATAAGCCTGAAAATAATAGTTATAATGATAATAATAATAGAAATAAGGATAAAAATAAGAGTAATTACGATACTAAAAGTAGGAATAAGGATATAAATAAGAGTTGTTACGATAATAATAATAGTAATAAGGATAAAAATATGAGTTATTACGTTAAGAATAATAGTAATAAGGATAAAGATAAGAGTTATTGGATAATAAAAATCGGAATAAGGCTGAAAATAATAGTTATAATGATAATAATAATAGAAATAAGGATAAAAATAAGAGTTATTGGATAATAAAAATAGGAATAACGCTGAAAGTAATAGTTATAATGATAATAATAATAAAAATAAGGATAAAAATAAGAGTAATTACGATAATAATAATAGTAATAAGGATAAAAATAAAAGTTATTAGATAAGGAAGGTACGAATAAGGCTGAAAATAATAGTAATAAGAATAATAATAATAGTAATAAGGATAAAAATAACGGATATTACGATAATAATAATACAAATAAGGATAAAAATAAGAGTTATTACGATAATAAAATTAGAAATAAGGCTGAAAATAATAGGTATAATGATAATAATAATAGAAATAAGGATAAAAATAAGAGTTATTGGATAATAAAAATAGGAATAAGGCTGAAAATAATAGTTATTACGATAATAATAATAGTAATAAGGATAAAACTAACAGATATTACGATAATCATAATAGTAGTGCGGATAAAAATAAGAGTTATTGGATAGTAAAAATAGGAATAAGGCTGAAAATAATAGTTATAATGATAATAGTAATAGAGATAAGGATAAAAATAAGAGTAATTACGATAATAATAATAGTAATAAGGATAAAAATAAGAGTTATTACGTTAATAATAATGGCAATAAGGCTGAAAATAACAGTTATAACGATAATAATAATAGTAATAAGGATAAAAATAAGAGTTATTACGATAAGAATAATAGTAATAAGGATAAAAATAAGACTTATTGGATAATAAAAATAGGAATAAGCCTGAAAATAATAGTTATAATGATAATAATAATAGAAATAAGGATAAAAGTAAGAGTAATTACGACACTAAAAGTAGGAATAAGGATATAAATAAGAGTTGTTACGATAATAATAATAGTAATAAGGATAAAAATAAGAGTTATTACGTTAATAATAATGGCAATAAGGCTGAAAATAACAGTTATAACGATAATAATAATAGTAATAAGGACAAAAAATAACAGATATTACGATAGAAGGATAGTAATAAGGATAAAAATAAGAGTTATTACATAATAAAAAAACGGAATAAGGCTGAAACTAATAGTTACAATGATGATAAAAATAGAAATAAGGCTGAAAATAATAGGTATAATGATAATAATAATAGAAATAAGGATAAAAATAAGAGTACTTACGATAATAATAATAGTAATAAGGATAAAACTAACAGTTATTACGATAATAATAATAGTAATAAGGATAAAAATAAGACTTATTGGATAATAAAAATAGGAATAAGCCTGAAAATAATAGTTATAATGATAATAATAATAGAAATAAGGATAAAAATAAGAGTAATTACGATACTAAAAGTAGGAATAAAGATATAAATAAGAGTTGTTACGATAATGATAATAGTAATAAGGATAAAAATATGAGTTATTACGTTAAGAATAATAGTAATAAGGATAAAGATAAGAGTTATTGGATAATAAAAATCGGAATAAGGCTGAAAATAATAGTTATAATGATAATAATAATAAAAACAAGGATAAAAATAAGAGTAATTACGATAATAATAATAGTAATAAGGATAAAAATAAAAGTTATTAGATAAGGAAGGTACGAATAAGGCTGAAAATAATAGTAATAAGAATAATAATAATAGTAATAAGGATAAAAATAACGGATATTACGATAATAATAATACAAATAAGGATAAAAATAAGAGTTATTACGATAATAAAATTAGAAATAAGGCTGAAAATAATAGGTATAATGATAATAATAATAGAAATAAGGATAAAAATAAGAGTACTTACGATAATAATAATAGTAATAAGGATAAAACTAACAGATATTACGATATTAATAATAGTAATAAGGATAAAAATAAGAGTTATTGGATAATAATAATAGTAATAAGAATAAAAATAAGAGTTATTAGATAATGAAGGTACGAATAAGGCTGAAAATAATAGTAATAAGAATAATAATAATAGTAATATGGATAAAAATAACGGATATTACGGTAATAATAATAGAAATAAGGATAAAAATAAGAGTAATTACGATAATAATAATAGTAATAGGGATAAAAATAAGAGTTATTACGATAATGATAATAGTAATACGGATAAAAATAAGAGTTATTACATGATAAAAATAGGAACAAGGCTGAAAATAATAGTTATAATGATAATAATAATATTAATAAGGATAGAAATAAGAGTTATTACGTTAAGAATAATAGTAATAAGGATAAAAATAAGACTTATTGGATAATAAAAATAGGAATAAGGCTGAAAATAATAGTTAAAATGATAATAATAATATTAATAAGGATAAAAATATGAGTTATTACGTTAAGAATAATAGTAATAAGGATAAAGATAAGAGTTATTGGATAATAAAAATAGGAATAAGGCTGAAAATAATAGTTATAATGATAATAATAATAGAAATAAGGATAAAAATAAGAGTTATTGGATAATAAAAATAGGCATAAGGCTGACAATAATTGTTATAATGATAATAATAATAGAAATGAGGATAAAAATAAGAGTTATAACATGATAAAAATAGGAACAAGGCTGAAAATAATAGTTATAATGATAATAATAATATTAATAAGGATAAAAATAAGAGTCATTACGATAAGAATAATAGTAATAAGGATAAAAGTAAGAGTTATTACGATAATAAAATTAGAAATAAGGCTGAAAATAATAGGTATAATGATAATAATAATAGAAATAAGGATAAAAATAAGAGTTATTGGATAATAAAAATAGGAATAAGGCTGAAAATAATAGTTATAATGATAATAATAATAGAAATAAGGATAAAAATAAGAGTAATTACGAGAATAATAATAGTAATAAGGATAAAAATAATAGTTATAATGATAAAAATAATAGAAATAAGGATAAAAATAAGAGCTATTACGTTAATAATAATGGCAATAAGGCTGAAAATAACAGTTATAACGATAATAATAATAGTAATAAGGATGAAAATAAGAGTTATTGGATAATAAAAATAGCAATAAGGCTGAAAATAATAGTTATAATGATAATAATAATAGAAATAAGAATAAAAATAAGAGTAATTGCGATAATAATAATAGTAATAAGGATAAAAATAAGCGTTATTAGATAATGAAGTCACGAATAAGGCTGAAAATAATAGTAATAAGAATAATAATAATAGTAATAAGTATAAAAATAACGGATATTACGATAATAATAATAGAAATAAGGATAAAAATAAGAGTTATTGGATAATAAAAATAGGAATAAGGCTGAAACTAATAGTTATAATGATGATAAAAATAGAAATAAGGCTGAAAATAATAGTAATAATGATAATAATAATAGAAATAAGGATAAATATAAGAGTTATTAGGATAATAATAATAGTAGTTAGGATAAAACTAACAGATATTACGATAATAATAACAGTAATAAGGATAAAAATAAAAGTTATTAGATAATGAAAGCACGAATAAGGCTGAAAATAATAGTAATAAGAATAATAATAATAGTAATAAGGATAAAAATAACGGATATTACGATAATAATAATAGTAATAAGGATAAAAATAAGAGTTATTACGATAATGATAATAGTAATAAGGATAAAAATATGAGTTATTACGTTAAGAATAATAGTAATAAGGATAAAAATAGTAGTTACTTCGATAATAATAATATTAATAAGGATATAAATAAGACTTATTGGATAATAAAAATAGGAATAAGGCTGAAAATAATAGTTATAATGATAATAATAATAGAAATAAGGATAAAAATAAGAGTAATTACGATACTAAAAGTAGGAATAAGGATATAAATAAGAGTTGTTACGATAATAATAATAGTAGTAAGGATAAAACTAACAGATATTACGATAATAATAATAGTAATAAGGATAAAAATAAGAGTTATTACGTTAATAATAATGGCAATAAGGCTGAAAATAACAGTTATAACGATAATAATAATAGTAATAAGGACAAAAAATAACAGATATTACGATAGCAAGAATAGAAATAAGGATAAAAATAACAGTTATTACATAATAAAAAAAGGAATAAGGCTGAAACTAATAGTTACAATAATGATAAAAATAGAAATAAGGCTGAAAATAATAGTAATAATGATAATAATAATAGAAATAAGGATAAATATAAGAGTTATTAGGATAATAATAATAGTAGTTAGGATAAAACTAACAGATATTACGATAATAATAACAGTAATAAGTATAAAAATAAGAGTTATTGGATAATAAAAATAGGAATAAGGCTGAAAATAATAGTTATAATGATAATAATAATAGAAATAAGGATAAAAATATGAGTAATTACGAGAATAATAATAGTAATAAGGACAAAAATAACGGATATTACGATAATAATAATACAAATAAGGATAAAAATAAGAGTTATTGGATAATAAAAATAGGAATAAGGCTCACAATAATAGATATAATGATAATAATAATAGAAATGAGGATAAAAATAAGAGTTATGACATGATAAAAATAGGAACAAGGCTGAAAATAATAGTTATTACCATAAGAATAATAGTAATAAGGATAAAGATAGGCGTTATTGGATAATAAAAATAGGAATATGGCTGAAAATAATAGTTATAATGATAATAGTAATAGAAATAAGGATAAAAATAAGAGTTATTGGATAATAAAAATAGGAATAAGGCTCACAATAATAGTTATAATGATAATAATAATAGAAATAAGGATAAAAATAACAGTTATTGGATGATGAAAATAGGAATAAGGCTGAAAATAATAGTTATTAGATAATGAAGGTACGAATAAGGCTGAAAGTAATAGTAATAAGAATAATAATAATAGTAATAAGGATAAACATAACGGATGTTACGATAATAATAATGCAAATAAGGATAAAAATAAGAGATATTACGATAATAAAATTAGAAATAAGGCTGAAAATAATAGGTATAATGATAATAATAATATTAATAAGGACAAAAATAAGAGTTATTACGTTAAGAATAATAGTAATAAGGATAAAAATAGTAGTTACTTCGATAATAATAATATTAATAAGGATATAAATAAGAGTTATTACGATAATAAAAATAGGAATAAGGCTGAAAACATTAGTTATAACGATAATAATAGTAGTAATAAAGATAAAAATAAGAGTTATTACGATAATAATAATAGTAGTACGAATAAAAATAAGAGTTATTGGATAATAAAAATAGGAATAAGGCTGAAAATAATAGTTATAATGATAATAATAATATTAATAAGGATAGAAATAAGAGTTATTACGTTAAGAATAATAGTAATAAGGATAAAACTAACAGATATTACGATATTAATAATAGTAATAAGGATAAAAATAAGAGTTATTGGATAATAATAATAGTAATAAGGATAAAAATAAGAGTTATTAGATAATGAAGGTACGAATAAGGCTCGAAATAATAGTAATAAGAATAATAATAATAGTAATATGGATAAAAATAACGGATATTACGGTAATAATAATATAAATAAGGATAAAAATAAGAGTAATTACGATAATAATAATAGTAATAGGGATAAAAATAAGAGTTATTAGATAAGGAAGGTACGAATAAGGCTGAAAATAATAGTAATAAGAATAATAATAATAGTAATAAGGATAAAAATAACGGATATTACGATAATAATAATACAAATAAGGATAAAAATAAGAGTTATTACGATAATAAAATTAGAAATAAGGCTGAAAATAATAGGTATAATGATAATAATAATAGAAATAAGGATAAAAATAAGAGTTATTGGATAATAAAAATAGGAATAAGGCTGAAAATAATAGTTATAATGATAATAATAATAGAAATAAGGATAAAAATAAGAGTTATTGGATAATAAAAATAGGAATAAGGCTCACAATAATAGATATAATGATAATAATAATAGAAATGAGGATAAAAATAAGAGTTATAACATGATAAAAATAGGAACATGGCTGAAAATAATAGTTATAATGATAATAATAATATTAATAAGGATAAAAGTAAGAGTTATTACGATAAGAATAATAGTAACTCGGATAAAAATAAGAGTTATTGGATAATAAAAATAGGAATAAGGCTGAAAATAATAGTTATAATGATAATAATAATAGAAACAAGGATAAAAATAAAAGTTATTAGATAATGAAGGTACGAATAAGGCTGAAAGTAATAGTAATAAGAATAATAATAATAGTAATAAGGATAAACATAACGGATGTTACGATAATAATAATGCAAATAAGGATAAAAATAAGAGATATTACGATAATAAAATTAGAAATAAGGCTGAAAATAATAGGTATAATGATAATAATAATAGAAATAAGGATAAAAATAAGAGTAATTACGATAATAATAATAGTAATAAGGATAAAAATAAGAGTTATTACGTTAATAATAATGGCAATAAGGCTGAAAATAACAGTTATAACGATAATAATAATAGTAATAAGGACAAAAAATGACAGATATTACGATGGCAAGTATAGTAATAAGGATAAAAATAAGAGTTATTACATAATAAAAAACGGAATAAGGCTGAAACTAATAGTTACAATGGTGATAAAAATAGAAATAAGGCTGAAAATAATAGTAATAATGATAATAATAATAGAAATAAGGATAAAAATATGAGTTATTGGATAATAAAAATAGGAATAAGGCTGACAATAATAGTTATAATGATAATAAAAATAGAAATGAGGATAAAAATAAGAGTTATTGGATAATAAAAATAGGAATAAGGCTCACAATAATAGTTATAATGATAATAATAATAGAAATAAGGATAAAAATAACAGTTATTGGATGATGAAAATAGGAATAAGGCTGAAAATAATAGTTATTAGATAATGAAGGTACGAATAAGGCTGAAAGTAATAGTAATAAGAATAATAATAATAGTAATAAGGATAAACATAACGGATGTTACGATAATAATAATGCAAATAAGGATAAAAATAAGAGATATTACGATAATAAAATTAGAAATAAGGCTGAAAATAATAGGTATAATGATAATAATA
>CAMAOD020000074.1:0-46015 GCA_945859595.2 Megachile willughbiella
ATTTTTATTATGTAATAACTCTTATTTTTATCCTTATTTCTATTATTATTATCGTAATAACTCTTATTTTTATCCTTATTACTATTATTATTATCGTAATAACTATTACTTCTTTCCTTATTACTATTTTTATTATGTAATAACTCTTATTTCTATCCTTATTTCTATTATTATTATCGTAATAACTCTTATTTTTATCCTTATTTCTATTATTATTATGATTATAACCATTATTTTCAGCCATACTCCTATTTTTATTATGTAATAACTCTTATTTTTATCCTTATTTCTATTATTACTTTCGTAACAACTCTTCTTTTTATCCTTATAACTATTATTATTATCGCAGTAAATCTTATTTTTGTCCTTATTCCTATTTTATCATCGTATTAGTTCTTACTTTTATCCTTATTACTATTATTATTATCGTAACAACTCTTATTTTTATCCTTATTTCTATTATTATTATGATTATAACTATTACTTTCGGCCATACTCCTATTTTTATTATGTAATAACTCTTATTTTTATCCTTATTTCTATTATTATTATCGTAATAACTCTTATTTTTATCCTTATTTCTATTATTATTATCATTATAACTATTATTTTCAACCTTATTCCTATTTTTACTATGTAATAACTCTTATTTTTATCCTTATTACTATTATTATTATCGTATTAACTCTTATTTTCATCCTTATTACTATTATGATTATCGTAATAAACTATTACTTCTTTCCTTATTACTATCTTTATTATGTAATAACTCTTATTTCTATCCTTATTTCTATTATTATTATCGTAATAACTCTTATTTTTATCCTTATTTCTATTATTATTATGATTTATAACCATTATTTTCAGCCATACTCCTATTTTTATTATGTAATAACTCTTATTTTTATCCTTATTTCTATTATTACTTTCGTAACAACTCTTCTTTTTATCCTTATAACTATTATTATTATCTTAGTAAATCTTATTTTTGTCCTTATTCCTATTTTATCATCGTATTAGTTCTTACTTTTATCCTTATTACTATTATTATTATCGTAATAACTCTTATTTTTATCCTTATTTCTATTATTATTATGATTATAACTATTACTTTCGGCCATACTCCTATTTTTATTATGTAATAACTCTTATTTTTATCCTTATTTCTATTATTATTATCGTAATAACTCTTATTTTTATCCTTATTTCTATTATTATTATCATTATAACTATTATTTTCAACCTTATTCCGATTTTTACTATGCAATAACTCTTATTTTTATCCTTATTTCTATTATTATTATCGTAATAACTCTTATTTTTATCCTTATTCCTATTTTTCTCATCGTATTAACTCTTACTTTTATACTTATTACTATTATTATTATCGTAATAACTCTTATTTTTATCCTTATTTCTATTATTATTATCGTAATAGCTCTTATTTTTATCCTTATTTCTATTATTATTATCATTATAACCATTATTTTCAGCCATACTCCTATTTTTAGTATGTAATAACTCTTATTTTTATCCTTATTTCTATTATTACTTTCGTAACAACTCTTCTTTTTATCCTTATAACTATTATTATTATCTTAATAAATCTTATTTTTGTCCTTATTCCTATTTTATCATCGTATTAGTTCTTACTTTTATCCTTATTACTATTATTATTATCGTAATAAATCTTATTTTTATCCTTATTTCTATTATTATTATGATTATAACTATTACTTTCGGCCATACTCCTATATTTATTATGTAATAACTCTTATTTTTATCCTTATTTCTATTATTATTATCGTAATAACTCTTATTTTTATCCTTATTCCTATTTTTCTCATCGTATTAACTCTTACTTTTATACATATTACTATTATTATTATCGTAATAACTCTTATTTTTATCCTTATTTCTATTATTATTATCGTAATAACTCTTATTTTTATCCTTATTCCTATTTTTCTCATCGTATTAACTCTTACTTTTATACTTATCTCTATTATTATTATCGTATTAACTCTTATTTTTATCCTTATTTCTATTATTATTATCGTAATAACTATTATTTTGAGCCTTATCACTATTATTATTATATAAACAACTCTTATTTTTATCCTTATTCCTATTCTTATTATCGTATTAACTCTTACTTTTATCCTTATTACTATTATTATTATCGTAATAACTCTTATTTTTATCCTTATTCCTATTTTTCTCATCGTATTAACTCTTACTTTTATACTTATCTCTATTATTATTATCGTATTAACTCTTATTTTTATCCTTATTTCTATTATTATTATCGTAATAACTATTATTTTGAGCCTTATCACTATTATTATTATATAAACAACTCTAATTTTTGTCCTTATTCCCTATTTTATCATCGTATTAACTCTTACTTTTATCCTTATTACTATTATTATTATCGTAATAACTCTTATTTTTATGCTTATTTCTATTATTATTATCATTATAACCATTATTTTCAGCCTTATTCCTATTATTATTATCGTAATAACTCTTATTTTTATCCTTATTTCTACTGTTATTATCGTAATAACTCTTATTTTTATCTTTATTTCTATTATTATTATGATTAAAACTATTACTTTCAGCCATACTCCTATTTTTATTATGTAATAACTCTTATTTTTATCCTTATTTCTATTATTATTTTCGTAATAACTCTTCTTTTTATCCTTATAACTATTATTATTATCTTAATAACTCTTATTTTTGTCCTTGTTTCTATTATTATTATGATTATAACTATTACTTTCAGCCATACTTCTATTTTTATTATGTAATAACTCTTATTTTTATCCTTATTTCTATTATTATTATCGTAATAACTTTTATTTTTATCCTTGTTTCTATTATTATTATGATTATAACTATTACTTTCAGCCATACTCCTATTTTTATTATGTAATAACTCTTATTTTTATCCTTATTTCTATTATTATTATCGTAATAACTCTTATTTTTATCCTTATTCCTATTTTTCTCATCGTATTAACTCTTACTTTTGTACTTATCACTATTATTATTATCGTATTAACTCTTATTTTTATCCTTATTTCTATTATTATTATCGTAATAACTATTATTTTGAGCCTTATCACTATTATTATTATATAAACAACTCTTATTTTTATCCTTATTCCTATTCTTATTATCGTATTAACACTTACTTTTATCCTTATTACTATTATTATTATCGTAGTAACTCTTATTTTTATCCTTATTCCTATTTTTCTCATCGTATTAACTCTTACTTTTATACTTATTACTATTATTATTATCGTAATAACTCTTATTTTTATCCTTATTTCTATTATTATTATCGTAATAACTCTTATTTTTATCCTTATTCCTATTTTTCTCATCGTATTAACTCTTACTTTTATACTTATCACTATTATTATTATCGTATTAACTCTTATTTTTATCCTTATTTCTATTATTATTATCGTAATAACTATTATTTTGAGCCATATTACTATTATTATTATATAAACAACTCTTATTTTTATCCTTATTCCTATTCTTATTATCGTATTAACTCTTACTTTTATCCTTATTACTATTATTATTATCGTAGTAACTCGTATTTTTATCCATATTTCTATTATTATTGTCATTGTAACTATTACTTTCAGCCATATTCCTATTTTTATTATGTAATAACTCTTATTGTTATCCTTATTACTATTATTATTATCGTAATAACTCTAATTTTTGTCCTTATTCATATTTTATCATCGTATTAACTCTTACTTTTATCCTTATTACTATTATTATTATCGTAATAACTCTTATTTTTATCCTTATTTCTATTATTATTATCATTATAACCATTATTTTCAGCCTTATTCCTATTTTTATTATGTAATAACTCTTATTTTTATCCTTATTACTATCATTATTATCGTAATAACTCTAATTTTTGTCCATATTCCTATTTTATCATCGTATTAACTCTTACTTTTATCCTTATTACTATTATTAGTATCGTAATAACTCTTATTTTTATCCTTATTTCTATTATTATTATCATTATAACCATTACTTTCAGCCTTATTCCTATTTTTATTATGTAATAACTCTTATTTTTATCCTTATTTCTATTATTATTTTCGTAATAACTCTTCTTTTTATCCTTATAACTATTATTATTATCTTAATAAATCTTATTTTTGTCCTTATTCCTATCTTATCATCGTATTAGCTCTTACTTTTATCCTTATTACTATTATTATTATCGTAATAACTCTAATTTTTGTCCTTATTCATGTTTTATCATCGTATTAACTCTTACTTTTATCCTTATTACTATTATTATTATCGTAATAACTCTTATTTTTATCCTTATTTCTATTATTATTATCATTATAACCATTATTTTCAGCCTTATTCCTATTTTTATTATGTAATAACTCTTATTTTTATCCTTATTACTATCATTATTATCGTAATAACTCTAATTTTTGTCCTTATTCCTATTTTATCATCGTATTAACTCTTACTTTTATCCTTATTACTATTATTATTATCGTAATAACTCTTATTTTTATCCTTATTTCTATTATTATTATCATTATAACCATTATTTTCAGCCTTATTCCTATTTTTATTATGTAATAACTCTTATTTTTATCCTTTTTTTCTATTATTATTTTCGTAATAACTCTTCTTTTTATCCTTATAACTATTATTATTATCTTAATAAATCTTATTTTTGTCCTTATTCCTATCTTATCATCGTATTAGCTCTTACTTTTATCCTTATTACTATTATTATTATCGTAATAACTCTTATTTTTATCCTTATTTCTATTATTATTATCGTAATAACTCTTATTTTTATCCTTATTTCTATTATTATTATCATTATAACCATTATTTTCAGCCATACTCCTATTTTTATTATGTAATAACTCTTATTTTTATCCTTATTACTATTATTATTATCGTAATAACTCTAATTTTTGTCCTTATTCCTATTTTATCATCGTATTAACTCTTACTTTTCTCCTTATTACTATTATTATTATCGTTATAACTCTTATTTTTATCCTTATTTCTATTATTATTATCACTATAACCATTATTTTCAGCCTTATTCCTATTTTTATTATGTAATAACTCTAATTTTTATCCTTATTTCTATTGTTATTATCGTAATAACTCTTATTTTTATCTTTATTTCTATTATTATTATGATTAAAACTATTACTTTGAGCCATACTCCCATTTTTATTATGTAATAACTCTTATTTTTATCCTTATTTCTATTATTATTTTCGTAATAACTCTTCTTTTTATCCTTATAACTATTATTATTATCTTAATAACTCTTATTTTTGCCCTTGTTTCTATTATTATTATGATTATAACTATTACTTTCAGCCATACTCCTATTTTTATTATGTAATAACTCTTATTTTTATCCTTATTTCTATTATTATTATCGTAATAACTCGTATTTTTATCCATATTTCTATTATTATTGTCATTGTAACTATTACTTTCAGCCATATTCCTATTTTTATTGTTTAATAACTCTTATTGTTATCCTTATTACTATTATTATTATCGTAATAACTCTAATTTTTGTCCTTATTCATATTTTATCATCGTATTAACTCTTACTTTTATCCTTATTACTATTATTATTATCGTAATAACTCTTATTTTTATCCTTATTTCTATTATTATTATCATTATAACCATTATTTTCAGCCTTATTCCTATTTTTATTATGTAATAACTCTTATTTTTATCCTTATTACTATCATTATTATCGTAATAACTCTAATTTTTGTCCTTATTCCTATTTTATCATCGTATTAACTCTTACTTTTATCCTTATTACTATTATTATTATCGTAATAACTCTTATTTTTATCCTTATTTCTATTATTATTATCATTATAACCATTATTTTCAGCCTTATTCCTATTTTTATTATGTAATAACTCTTATTTTTATCCTTATTTCTATTATTATTTTCGTAATAACTCTTCTTTTTATCCTTATAACTATTATTATTATCTTAATAAATCTTATTTTTGTCCTTATTCCTATCTTATCATCGTATTAGCTCTTACTTTTATCCTTATTACTATTATTATTATCGTAATAACTCTTATTTTTATCCTTATTTCTATTATTATTATCGTAATAACTCTTATTTTTATCCTTATTTCTATTATTATTATCATTATAACCATTATTTTCAGCCATACTCCTATTTCTATTATGTATTAACTCTTATTTTTATCCTTATTACTATTATTATTATCGTAATAACTCTAATTTTTGTCCTTATTCCTATTTTATCATCGTATTAACTCTTACTTTTCTCCTTATTACTATTATTATTATCGTTATAACTCTTATTTTTATCCTTATTTCTATTATTATTATCACTATAACCATTATTTTCAGCCTTATTCCTATTTTTATTATGTAATAACTCTAATTTTTATCCTTATTTCTATTGTTATTATCGTAATAACTCTTATTTTTATCTTTATTTCTATTATTATTATGATTAAAACTATTACTTTCAGCCATACTCCCATTTTTATTATGTAATAACTCTTATTTTTATCCTTATTTCTATTATTATTTTCGTAATAACTCTTCTTTTTATCCTTATAACTATTATTATTATCTTAATAACTCTTATTTTTGTCCTTGTTTCTATTATTATTATGATTATAACTATTACTTTCAGCCATACTCCTATTTTTATTATGTAATAACTCTTATTTTTATCCTTATTTCTATTATTATTATCGTAATAACTTTTATTTTTATCCTTGTTTCTATTATTATTATGATTATAACTATTACTTTCAGCCATACTCCTATTTTTATTATGTAATAACTCTTATTTTTATCCTTATTTCTATTATTATTATCGTAATAACTCTTATTTTTATCCTTATCACTATTATTATTATATAAACAACTCTTATTTTTATCCTTATTCCTATTCTTATTATCGTATTAACTCTTACTTTTATCCTTATTACTATTATTATTATCGTAGTAACTCGTATTTTTATCCATATTTCTATTATTATTGTCATTGTAACTATTACTTTCAGCCATATTCCTATTTTTATTATGTAATAACTCTTATTTTTATCCTTATTACTATCATTATTATCGTAATAACTCTAATTTTTGTCCTTATTCCTATTTTATCATCGTATTAACTCTTACTTTTATCCTTATTACTATTATTATTATCGTAATAACTCTTATTTTTATCCTTATTTCTATTATTATTATCATTATAACCATTATTTTCAGCCTTATTCCTATTTTTATTATGTAATAACTCTTATTTTTATCCTTATTTCTATTATTATTTTCGTAATAACTCTTCTTTTTATCCTTATAACTATTATTATTATCTTAATAAATCTTATTTTTGTCCTTATTCCTATCTTATCATCGTATTAGCTCTTACTTTTATCCTTATTACTATTATTATTATCGTAATAACTCTTATTTTTATCCTTATTTCTGTTATTATTATCGTAATAACTCTCATTTTTATCCTTATTTCTATTATTATTATGATTATAACTATTACTTTCAGCCATACTCCTTTTTTTATTATGTAATAACTCTTATTTTTATCCTTATTTCTATTATTATTATCGTAATAACTCTTATTTTTATCCTTATTTCTATTATTATTATCATTATAACTATTATTTTCAACCTTATTCCTATTTTTACTATGTAATAACTCTTATTTTTATCCTTATTACTATTATTATTATCGTATTAACTCTTATTTTCATCCTTATTACTATTATTATTATCGTAATAACTATTACTTCTTTCCTTATTACTATTTTTATTATGTAATAACTCTTATTTCTATCCTTATTTCTATTATTATTATCGTAATAACTATTATTTTTATCCTTATTTCTATTATTATTATCGTAAAAACTCTTATTTTTATCCTTATTTCTATTATTATTATCATTATAACCATTATTTTCAGCCATACTCCTATTTTTATTATGTAATAACTCTTATTTTTATCCTTATTACTATTATTATTATCGTAATAACTCAAATTTTTGTCCTTATTCCTATTTTATCATCGTATTAACTCTTACTTTTATCCTTATTACTATTATTATTATCGTTATAACTCTTATTTTTATCCTTATTTCTATTATTATTATCACTATAACCATTATTTTCAGCCTTATTCCTATTTTTATTATGTAATAACTCTTATTTTCATCCTTATTTCTATTGTTATTATCGTAATAACTCTTATTTTTATCTTTATTTCTATTATTATTATGATTAAAACTATTACTTTCAGCCATACTCCTATTTTTATTATGTAATAACTTTTATTTTTATCCTTATTTCTATTATTATTTTCGTAATAACTCTTCTTTTTATCCTTATAACTATTATTATTATCTTAATAACTCTTATTTTTGTCCTTGTTTCTATTATTATTATGATTATAACTATTACTTTCAGCCATACTCCTATTTTTATTATGTAATAACTCTTATTTTTATCCTTATTTCTATTATTATTATCGTAATAACTCTTATTTTTATCCTTATTCCTATTTTTCTCATCGTATTAACTCTTACTTTTGTACTAATCACTATTATTATTATCGTATCAACTCTTATTTTTATCCTTATTTCTATTATTATTATCGTAATAACTATTATTTTGTGCCTTATCACTATTATTATTATATAAACAACTCTTATTTTTATCCTTATTCCTATTCTTATTATCGTATTAACTCTTACTTTTATCCTTATTACTATTATTATTATCGTAGTAACTCGTATTTTTATCCATATTTCTATTATTATTGTCATTGTAACTATTACTTTCAGCCATATTCCTATTTTTATTATGTAATAACTCTTATTTTTATCCTTATTACTATCATTATCATCGTATTAGCTCTTACTTTTATCCTTATTACTATTATTATTATCGTAATAACTCTTATTTTTATCCTTATTTCTATTATTATTATCGTAATAACTCTCATTTTTATCCTTATTTCTATTATTATTATGATTATAACTATTACTTTCAGCCATACTCCTTTTTTTATTATGTAATAACTCTTATTTTTATCCTTATTTCTATTATTATTATCGTAATAACTCTTATTTTTATCCTTATTTCTATTATTATTATCATTATAACTATTATTTTCAACCTTATTCCTATTTTTACTATGTAATAACTCTTATTTTTATCCTTATTACTATTATTATTATCGTATTAACTCTTATTTTCATCCTTATTACTATTATTATTATCGTAATAATTATTACTTCTTTCCTTATTACTATTTTTATTATGTAATAACTCTTATTTCTATCCTTATTTCTATTATTATTATCGTAATAACTCTTATTTTTATCCTTATTTCTATTATTATTTTCGTAATAACCCTTCTTTTTATCCTTATAACTATTATTATTATCTTAATAACTCTTATTTTTGTCCTTGTTTCTATTATTATTATGATTATAACTATTACTTTCAGCCGTACTCCTATTTTTATTATGTAATAACTCTTATTTTTATCCTTATTTCTATTATTATTATCGTAATAACTCTTATTTTTATCCTTATTCCTATTTTTCTCATCGTATTAACTCTTACTTTTGTACTAATCACTATTATTATTATCGTATCAACTCTTATTTTTATCCTTATTTCTATTATTATTATCGTAATAACTATTATTTTGAGCCTTATCACTATTATTATTATATAAACAACTCTTATTTTTATCCTTACTCCTATTCTTATTATCGTATTAACTCTTACTTTTATCCTTATTACTATTATTATTATCGTAGTAACTCGTATTTTTATCCATATTTCTATTATTATTGTCATTGTAACTATTACTTTCAGCCATATTCCTATTTTTATTATGTAATAACTCTTATTTTTATCCTTATTACTATCATTATTATCGTAATAACTCTAATTTTTGTCCTTATTCCTATTTTATCATCGTATTAACTCTTACTTTTATCCTTATTACTATTATTATTATCGTAATAACTCTTATTTTTATCCTTATTTCTATTATTATTATCATTATAACCATTATTTTCAGCCTTATTCCTATTTTTATTATGTAATAACTCTTATTTTTATCCTTATTTCTATTATTATTTTCGTAATAACTCTTCTTTTTATCCTTATAACTATTATTATTATCTTAATAAATCTTATTTTTGTCCTTATTCCTATCTTATCATCGTATTAGCTCTTACTTTTATCCTTATTACTATTATTATTATCGTATTAACTCTTATTTTTATCCTTATTTCTATTATTATTATCGTAATAACTCTTATTTTTATCCTTATTTCTATTACTATTATCCTTATAACTATTATTTTCAACCTTATTCCTATTTTTACTATGTAATAACTCTTATTTTTATCCTTATTACTATTATTATTATCGTAATAACTCTACTTTTTGTCCTTATTCCTATTTTATCATCGTATTAACTCTTACTTTTATCCTTATTTCTATTATTATTGTCATTATAACTATTACTTTCAGCCATATTCCTATTTTTATTATGTAATAACTCTTATTTTTATCCTTATTACTATTATTATTATCGTATTAACTCTTATTTTTGTCCTTATTCCTATTTTACCATCGTATTAACTCTTACTTTTATCCTTATTACTATTATTATTATCGTAATAACTCTTATTTTTATCCTTATTTCTATTATTATTATCGTAATAACTCCTGTTTCTATCCTTATAACTATTATTATTATCGTAATAAATCTTATTTTTATCCTTACTTCTATTATTATTATCGTAATAACTCTTATATTTATCCTTATTTCTATTATTATTATGATTATAACTATAACTTTCAGCCATACTCCGATTTTTAATATGCAATAACTCTTATTTTTATCCTTATTTCTATTATTATTATCGTTATAACTCTTATTTTTATTCTTATTTCTATTATTATTATCATTATAACCATTATTTTCAGCCTTATTCCTATTTTTATTATGTAATAACTCTTATTTTTATCCTTATTTCTATTATTATTGTCATAATAACTATTACTTTCAGCCATATTCCTATTTTTATTATGTAATACCTCTTATTTCTATCCTTATTACTATTATTATTATCGTATTAACTCTTATTTTTGTCCTTATTCCTATTTTACCATCGTATTAACTCTTACTTTTATCCTTATTACTATTATTATCATCGTAATAACTCTTATTTTTACCCTTATTTCTGTTACTATTATCATTATAACCATTATTTTCAGCCTTATTCCTATTTTAATTATGTAATAACTCTTATTGTTATCCTTATTTCCTTTATTATTGTCGTTATAACTATTACTTGCAGCCATATTCCTATTTTTATTATGTAATAACTCTTATTTTTATCCTTATTACTATTATTATTATCGTAATAACTCTTATTTTTATTCTTATTCCTATTTTTATTATCGTATTAACTCTTACTTTTATCCTTATTACAATTATTATTATCGTAATAACTCTTATTTTTATCGTTATTTCTGTTATTATTATCATTATAACCATTATTTTCAGCCTTATTCCTATTTTTATTATGTAATAACTCTTATTTTTATCCTTATTTCTATTATTATTTTCGTAATAACTCTTCTTTTTATCCTTATAACTATTATTATTATCTTAATAAATCTTATTTTTGTCCTTATTCCTATCTTATCATCGTATTAGCTCTTACTTTTATCCTTATTACTATTATTATTATCGTAATAACTCTTATTTTTATCCTTATTTCTGTTATTATTATCGTAATAACTCTCATTTTTATCCTTATTTCTATTATTATTATGATTATAACTATTACTTTCAGCCATACTCCTTTTTTTATTATGTAATAACTCTTATTTTTATCCTTATTTCTATTATTATTATCGTAATAACTCTTATTTTTATCCTTATTTCTATTATTATTATCATTATAACTATTATTTTCAACCTTATTCCTATTTTTACTATGTAATAACTCTTATTTTTATCCTTATTACTATTATTATTATCGTATTAACTCTTATTTTCATCCTTATTACTATTATTATTATCGTAATAACTATTACTTCTTTCCTTATTACTATTTTTATTATGTAATAACTCTTATTTCTATCCTTATTTCTATTATTATTATCGTAATAACTATTATTTTTATCCTTATTTCTATTATTATTATCGTAAAAACTCTTATTTTTATCCTTATTTCTATTATTATTATCATTATAACCATTATTTTCAGCCATACTCCTATTTTTATTATGTAATAACTCTTATTTTTATCCTTATTACTATTATTATTATCGTAATAACTCAAATTTTTGTCCTTATTCCTATTTTATCATCGTATTAACTCTTACTTTTATCCTTATTACTATTATTATTATCGTTATAACTCTTATTTTTATCCTTATTTCTATTATTATTATCACTATAACCATTATTTTCAGCCTTATTCCTATTTTTATTATGTAATAACTCTTATTTTCATCCTTATTTCTATTGTTATTATCGTAATAACTCTTATTTTTATCTTTATTTCTATTATTATTATGATTAAAACTATTACTTTCAGCCATACTCCTATTTTTATTATGTAATAACTTTTATTTTTATCCTTATTTCTATTATTATTTTCGTAATAACTCTTCTTTTTATCCTTATAACTATTATTATTATCTTAATAACTCTTATTTTTGTCCTTGTTTCTATTATTATTATGATTATAACTATTACTTTCAGCCATACTCCTATTTTTATTATGTAATAACTCTTATTTTTATCCTTATTTCTATTATTATTATCGTAATAACTCTTATTTTTATCCTTATTCCTATTTTTCTCATCGTATTAACTCTTACTTTTGTACTAATCACTATTATTATTATCGTATCAACTCTTATTTTTATCCTTATTTCTATTATTATTATCGTAATAACTATTATTTTGAGCCTTATCACTATTATTATTATATAAACAACTCTTATTTTTATCCTTATTCCTATTCTTATTATCGTATTAACTCTTACTTTTATCCTTATTACTATTATTATTATCGTAGTAACTCGTATTTTTATCCATATTTCTATTATTATTGTCATTGTAACTATTACTTTCAGCCATATTCCTATTTTTATTATGTAATAACTCTTATTTTTATCCTTATTACTATCATTATCATCGTATTAGCTCTTACTTTTATCCTTATTACTATTATTATTATCGTAATAACTCTTATTTTTATCCTTATTTCTATTATTATTATCGTAATAACTCTCATTTTTATCCTTATTTCTATTATTATTATGATTATAACTATTACTTTCAGCCATACTCCTTTTTTTATTATGTAATAACTCTTATTTTTATCCTTATTTCTATTATTATTATCGTAATAACTCTTATTTTTATCCTTATTTCTATTATTATTATCATTATAACTATTATTTTCAACCTTATTCCTATTTTTACTATGTAATAACTCTTATTTTTATCCTTATTACTATTATTATTATCGTATTAACTCTTATTTTCATCCTTATTACTATTATTATTATCGTAATAATTATTACTTCTTTCCTTATTACTATTTTTATTATGTAATAACTCTTATTTCTATCCTTATTTCTATTATTATTATCGTAATAACTCTTATTTTTATCCTTATTTCTATTATTATTTTCGTAATAACCCTTCTTTTTATCCTTATAACTATTATTATTATCTTAATAACTCTTATTTTTGTCCTTGTTTCTATTATTATTATGATTATAACTATTACTTTCAGCCGTACTCCTATTTTTATTATGTAATAACTCTTATTTTTATCCTTATTTCTATTATTATTATCGTAATAACTCTTATTTTTATCCTTATTCCTATTTTTCTCATCGTATTAACTCTTACTTTTGTACTAATCACTATTATTATTATCGTATCAACTCTTATTTTTATCCTTATTTCTATTATTATTATCGTAATAACTATTATTTTGAGCCTTATCACTATTATTATTATATAAACAACTCTTATTTTTATCCTTACTCCTATTCTTATTATCGTATTAACTCTTACTTTTATCCTTATTACTATTATTATTATCGTAGTAACTCGTATTTTTATCCATATTTCTATTATTATTGTCATTGTAACTATTACTTTCAGCCATATTCCTATTTTTATTATGTAATAACTCTTATTTTTATCCTTATTACTATCATTATTATCGTAATAACTCTAATTTTTGTCCTTATTCCTATTTTATCATCGTATTAACTCTTACTTTTATCCTTATTACTATTATTATTATCGTAATAACTCTTATTTTTATCCTTATTTCTATTATTATTATCATTATAACCATTATTTTCAGCCTTATTCCTATTTTTATTATGTAATAACTCTTATTTTTATCCTTATTTCTATTATTATTTTCGTAATAACTCTTCTTTTTATCCTTATAACTATTATTATTATCTTAATAAATCTTATTTTTGTCCTTATTCCTATCTTATCATCGTATTAGCTCTTACTTTTATCCTTATTACTATTATTATTATCGTATTAACTCTTATTTTTATCCTTATTTCTATTATTATTATCGTAATAACTCTTATTTTTATCCTTATTTCTATTACTATTATCCTTATAACTATTATTTTCAACCTTATTCCTATTTTTACTATGTAATAACTCTTATTTTTATCCTTATTACTATTATTATTATCGTAATAACTCTACTTTTTGTCCTTATTCCTATTTTATCATCGTATTAACTCTTACTTTTATCCTTATTTCTATTATTATTGTCATTATAACTATTACTTTCAGCCATATTCCTATTTTTATTATGTAATAACTCTTATTTTTATCCTTATTACTATTATTATTATCGTATTAACTCTTATTTTTGTCCTTATTCCTATTTTACCATCGTATTAACTCTTACTTTTATCCTTATTACTATTATTATTATCGTAATAACTCTTATTTTTATCCTTATTTCTATTATTATTATCGTAATAACTCCTGTTTCTATCCTTATAACTATTATTATTATCGTAATAAATCTTATTTTTATCGTTACTTCTATTATTATTATCGTAATAACTCTGATATTTATCCTTATTTCTATTATTATTATGATTATAACTATAACTTTCAGCCATACTCCTATTTTTAATATGCAATAACTCTTATTTTTATCCTTATTTCTATTATTATTATCGTTATAACTCTTATTTTTATTCTTATTTCTATTATTATTATCATTATAACCATTATTTTCAGCCTTATTCCTATTTTTATTATGTAATAACTCTTATTTTTATCCTTATTTCTATTATTATTGTCATAATAACTATTACTTTGAGCCATATTCCTATTTTTATTATGTAATACCTCTTATTTCTATCCTTGTTACTATTATTATTATCGTATTAACTCTTATTTTTGTCCTTATTCCTATTTTACCATCGTATTAACTCTTACTTTTATCCTTATTACTATTATTATCATCGTAATAACTCTTATTTTTACCCTTATTTCTGTTACTATTATCATTATAACCATTATTTTCAGCCTTATTCCTATTTTAATTATGTAATAACTCTTATTGTTATCCTTATTTCCTTTATTATTGTCGTTATAACTATTACTTGCAGCCATATTCCTATTTTTATTATGTAATAACTCTTATTTTTATCCTTATTACTATTATTATTATCGTAATAACTCCTATTTTTATCCTTATTTCTATTATAATTATCATTATAACTATTATTATTATCTTAATAACTCTTATTTTTGTCCTTATTCCTATTTTATCATCGTATTAACTCTTACTTTTATCCTTATTACTATTATTATTATCGTAATAACTCCTATTTTTATCCTTATTTCTATTATTATTATCATTATAACTATTATTATTATCGTAATAACTCTTATTTTTATCCTTATTCCTATTTTTCTCATCGTATTAACTCTTACTTTTATACTTATCACTATTATTATTATCGTAATAACTCTTATATTTATCCTTATTCCTATTTTTATTATCGTATTAACTCTTACTTTTATCCTTATTACTATTATTATTATCGTAATAACTCTTATTTTTGTCCTTATTCCTATTTCATCATCGTATTAACTCTTACTTTTATCCTTATTACTATTATTGATATCGTAATAACACTTATTTTTACCCTTATTTCTATTATTGTTATCATTATAACTATTATTTTCAGCCTTCCTCCTATTTTTATTATGTAATAACTCTTATTTTTATCCTTATTTCTATTATTATTATCGTTATAATTCTTATTTTTATCCTTATTCCTATTTTTATTATCACATTAATTCTTTCTTTTATCCTTATTACTATTATTATTATAATAATAATTCTAATTTTTATCCTTATTTCTATTATTATTATCATTATAACCATTATTTTCAGCCTTATTCGTATTTTTATTGTGTAATAACTCTTATTTTCATCCTTATTTCTATTATTATTGTCATTATAACTATTACTTTCAGCCATATTCCTAGTTTTATTATGTAATAACCTCTTATTTTTATCCTTATTACTATTATTATTATTATAATAACTCTTATTTTTATTCTTATTCCTATTTTTATTATCGTATTAACTCTTACTTTTATCCTTATTACAATTATTATTATCGTAATAACTCTTATTTTTATCGTTATTTCTGCTATTATTATCATTATAACCATCATTTTCAGCCTTATTCCTATTTTAATTATGTAATAACTCTTATTTTTATCCTTATTACTATTATTATTATCGTAATAACTATTATTTTTGTCCTTATTCCTATTTTAACATCGTATTAACTCTTACTTTTATCCTTATTTCTATTATTATTGTCATTATAACTATTACTTTCAGCCATATTCCTATTTTTATTATGTAATAACTCTTATTTTTATCCTTATTACTATTATTATTATCGTAATGACTCTTCTTTTTGTCCTTATAACTATTATTATTATCTTAATAAATCTTATTTTTGTCCTTATTCCTATTTTATCATCGTATTAACTCTTACTTTTATCCTTATTACTATTATTATTATCGTAATAACTCCTATTTTTATCCTTATTTCTATTATTATTATCATTATAACTATTATTATTATAGTAATAACTCTTAGTTTTATCCTTATTCCTATTTTTCTCATCGTATTAACTGTTACTTTTATACTTATTACTTTTATTATTATCGTAATAATTATTATTTTGAGCCTTATCACTATTATTATTATATAAACAACTCTTATTTTTTGCCTTATTCCTATTTTTATTATCGTATTAACTCTTACTTTTATCCTTATTACTATTATTACTATCGCACTAACTCTTATTTCTATCCTTATTACTATTATTATTATCGTATTAACTCTTATTTTTGTCCTTATTCCTATTTTACCATCGTATTAACTCTTACTTTTATCCTTATTACTATTATTATCATCGTAATAACTCTTATTTTTACCCTTATTTCTGTTACTATTATCATTATAACCATTATTTTCAGCCTTATTCCTATTTTAATGATGTAATAACTCTTATTTTTATCCTTATTTCTATTATTATTATCGTAATAACTCTTATTTTTATTCTTATTACTATTATTATTATCTTAATAACTCTTATTTTTGTCCTTATTCCTATTTTAACATCGTATTAACTCTTACTTTTATCCTTATTACTATTATTATTATCGTAATAACTCCTATTTTTATCCTTATTTCTATTATTATTATCATTATAACTATTATTATTATCTTAATAACTCTTATTTTTGTCCTTATTCCTATTTTATCCTCGTATTAACTCTTACTTTTATCCTTATTACTATTATTATTATCATTATAACTATTATTATTATCTTAATAACTCTTATTTTTGTCCTTATTCCTATTTTATCATCGTATTAACTCTTACTTTTATCCTCATTACTATTATTATTATCGTAATAACTCTTATTTTTACCCTTATTTCTGTTACTATTATCACTATAACCATTATTTTCAGCCTTATTCCTATTTTAATTATGTAATAACTCTTATTGTTATCCTTATTTCCTTTATTATTGTCGTTATAACTATTACTTGCAGCCATATTCCTATTTTTATTATGTAATAACTCTTATTTTTATCCTTATTACTATTATTATTATCGTAATAACTCCTATTTTTATCCTTATTTCTATTATTATTATCATTATAACTATTATTATTATCTTAATAACTCTTATTTTGGTCCTTATTCCTATTTTATCATCGTATTAACTCTTACTTTTATCCTTATTACTATTATTATTATCGTAATAACTCCTATTTTTATCCTTATTTCTATTATTATTATCATTATAACTATTATTATTATCGTAATAACTCTTATTTTTATCCTTATTCCTATTTTTCTCATCGTATTAACTCTTACTTTTATACTTATCACTATTATTATTATCGTAATAACTCTTATATTTATCCTTATTCCTATTTTTATTATCGTATTAACTCTTACTTTTATCCTTATTACTATTATTATTATCGTAATAACTCTTATTTTTATCCTTATTTCTATTATTATTGTCATTATAACTATTATTATTATCTTAATAACTCTTATTTTTGTCCTTATTCCTATTTTATCATCGTATTAACTCTTACTTTTATCCTTATTACTATTATTATTATCGTAATAACTCCTATTTTTATCCTTATTTCTATTATTATTATCCTCATAACTATTATTATTATCGTAATAACTCTTATTTTTATCCTTATTCCTATTTTTCTCATCGTATTAACTCTTACTTTTATACTTATCACTATTATTATTATCGTAATAACTCTTATTTTTATCCTTATTTCTATTATTATTATCGTAATAACTCTTATTTTTATTCTTATTACTATTATTATTATCTTAATAACTCTTATTTTTGTCGTTTTTCCTATTTTATCATCGTATTAACTCTTACTTTTATCCTTATTACTATTATTATTATCGTAATAACTCTTATTTTTATCCTTATTTCTATTATTATTATCGTTGTAACCATAATTTTTAGCCTTATTCCTATGTTTTATTATGTAATAACTCTTATTTTTATCCTTATAACTATTATTATTATCGTAATAACTCTTATTTTTGTCCTTATTCCTATTTCATCATCGTATTAACTCTTACTTTTATCCTTATTACTATTATTATTATCGTAATAACTCTTATTTTTACCCTTATTTCTGTTACTATTATCATTATAACCATTATTTTCAGCCTTATTCCTATTTTAATTATGTAATAACTCTTATTGTTATCCTTATTTCCTTTATTATTGTCGTTATAACTATTTCTTGCAGCCATATTCCTATTTTTATTATGTAATAACTCTTATTTTTATCCTTATTACTATTATTATTATCGTAATAACTCCTATTTTTATCCTTATTTCTATTATTATTATCATTATAACTATTATTATTATCTTAATAACTCTTATTTTTGTCCTTATTCCTATTTTATCATCGTATTAACTCCTACCTTTGTCCTTATTACTATTATTATTATCGTAATAACTCTTAATTTTATCCTTATTACTATTATTATTATCGTAATAACTCTTATTTTTATCCTTATTTCTATTATTATTATCATTATAACCATTATTTTCAGCCTTATTCCTATTTTTATTATGTAATAACTCTTATTTTTATCCATATTACTATTATTATTATCGTAATAACTCTTATTTTTATCCTTATTTCTATTATTATTATGATTATAACTATTACTTTCAGCCATACTCCTATTTTTATTACGTAATAACTCTTATTTTTATCCTTATTACTTTTATTATTATCGCAATAACTATTATTTTGAGCCTTATCACTATTATTATTATATAAACAACTCTTATTTTTTGCCTTATTCCTATTTTTATTATGGTATTAACTCTTACTTTTATCCTTATTACTATTTTTATTATCGTATTAACTCTTACTTTTATCCTTATAACTATTATTATTATCGTAATAACTCTTATATTTATCCTTATTTCTATTACTATTATGATTATAACTATAACTTTCAGCCATACTCCTATTTTTATTATGCAATAACTCTTATTTTTATCCTTATTTCTATTATTATTATCGTAATAACTCTTATTTTTACCCTTATTTCTATTATTGTTATCATTATAACCATTATTTTCAGCCTTATTCCTATTTTTATTATGTAATAACTCTTATTTTTACCCTTATTTCTATTATTATTATCGTTGTAACCATTATTTTTAGCCATATTCCTATTTTTATTATGTAATACCTCTTATTTTTATCCTTATTACTATTATTATTATCGTATTAACTCTTACTTTTATCCTTATTTCTATTATTATTGTCATTATAACTATTACTTTCAGCCATATTCCTATTTTTATTATGTAATAACTCTTATTTTTATCCTTATTACTATTATTATTATCGTATTAACTCTTACTTTTATCCTTATTACTATTATTATTATCGTGATAACACTTATTTTTACCCTTATTTCTATTATTGTTATCATTATAACTATTATTTTCAGCCCTCTTCCTATTTTTATTATGTAATAACTCTTATTTTTATCCTTATTTCTATTATTATTATCGTTATAACTCTTATTTTTATCCTTATTCCTATTTTTATTATCACATTAACTCTCACTTTTATTCGTATTACTATTATTATTATAATAATAATTCTTATTTTTATCCTTATTTCTATTATTATTGTCATAACAACTATTACTTTCAGCCATATTCCTATTTTTATTATGTAATACCTCTTATTTCTATCCTTATTACTATTATTATTATCGTATTAACTCTTATTTTTGTCCTTATTCCTATTTTACCATCGTATTAGCTCTTACTTTTATCCTTATTACTATTATTATCATCGTAATAACTCTTATTTTTACCCTTATTTCTGTTACTATTATCATTATAACCATTATTTTCAGCCTTATTCCTATTTTAATTATGTAATAACTCTTATTTTTATCCTTATTTCTATTATTATTATGATTATAACTATTATTTTCAGCCTTATTCCTATATTTATTATGTAATAACTCTTATTTTTATCCTTATTTCTATTATTATTATCGTTATAACTCTTATTTTTATCCTTATTTCTATTATTATTGTCGTTATAACTATTACTTTCAGCCATATTCCTATATTTAATATGTAGTAACTCTTATTTTCATCGTTATTTCCATTATTATTATCGTAATAACTCTTATTTTTGTCCTTATTCCTATTTTATCATCGTATTAACTCTTACTTTTATCCTTATTACTATTATTATTATCGTAATAACTCTTATTTTTACCCTTATTTCTGTTACTATTATCATTATAACCATTATTTTCAGCCTTATTCCTATTTTAATTATGTAATAACTCTTATTGTTATCCTTATTTCCTTTATTATTGTCGTTATAACTATTACTTGCAGCCATATTCCTATTTTTATTATGTAATAACTCTTATTTTTATCCTTATTACTATTATTATTATCGTAATAACTCCTATTTTTATCCTTATTTCTATTATTATTATCATTATAACTATTATTATTATCTTAATAACTCTTATTTTTGTCCTTATTCCTATTTTATCATCGTATTAACTCTTACTTTTATCCTTATTACTATTATTATTATCGTAATAACTCCTATTTTTATCCTTATTTCTATTATTATTATCATTATAACTATTATTAATATCGTAATAACTCTTATTTTTATCCTTATTCCTATTTTTCTCATCGTATTAACTCTTACTTTTATACTTATCACTATTATTATTATCGTAATAACTCTTATATTTATCCTTATTCCTATTTTTATTATCGTATTATCTCTTACTTTTATCCTTATTACTATTATTATTATCGTAATAACTCTTATTTTTATCCTTATTTCTATTATTATTGTCATTATAACTATTATTATTACCTTATAACTCTTATTTTTGTCCTTATTCCTATTTTATCATCGTATTAACTCTTACTTTTATCCTTATTACTATTATTATTATCGTAATAACTCCTATTTTTATCCTTATTTCTATTATTATTATCCTTATATCTATTATTATTATCGTAATAACTCTTATTTTTATCCTTATTCCTATTTTTCTCATCGTATTAACTCTTACTTTTATACTTATCACTATTATTATTATCGTAATAACTCTTATTTTTATCCTTATTTCTATTATTATTATCGTAATAACTCTTATTTTTATTCTTATTACTGTTATTATTATCTTAATAACTCTTATTTTTGTCCTTTTTCCTATTTTATCATCGTATTAACTCTTACTTTTATCCTTATTACTATTATTATTATCGTAATAACTCTTATTTTTATCCTTATTTCTATTATTATTATCGTTGCAACCATTATTTTTAGCCTTATTCCTATGTTTTATTATATAATAACTCTTATTTTTATCCTTATAACTATTATTATTATCGTAATAACTCTTATTTTTGTCCTTATTCCTATTTCATCATCGTATTAACTCTTACTTTTATTCTTATTACTATTATTATTATCGTGATAACACTTATTTTTACCCTTATTTCTATTATTGTTATCATTATAACTATTATTTTCAGCCTTCTTCCTATTTTTATTATGTAATAACTCTTATTTTTATCCTTATTTCTATTATTATTATCGTTATAACTCTTATTTTTATCCTTATTCCTATTTTTATTATCACATTAACTCTTACTTTTATTCGTATTACTATTATTATTATAATAATAATTCTTATTTTTATCCTTATTTCTATTATTATTGTCATAATAACTATTACTTTCAGCCATATTCCTATTTTTATTATGTAATACCTCTTATTTCTATCCTTATTACTATTATTATTATCGTATTAACTCTCATTTTTGTCCTTATTCCTATTTTACCATCGTATTAACTCTTACTTTTATCCTTATTACTATTATTATCATCGTAATAACTCTTATTTTTACCCTTATTTCTGTTACTATTATCATTATAACCATTGTTTTCAGCCTTATTCCTATTTTAATTATGTAATAACTCTTATTTTTATCCTTATTTCTATTATTATTATGATTATAACTATTATTTTCAGCCTTATTCCTATATTTATTATGTAATAACTCTTATTTTTATCCTTATTTCTATTATTATTATCGTTATAACTCTTATTTTTATCCTTATTTCTATTATTATTGTCGTTATAACTATTACTTTCAGCCATATTCCTATATTTAATATGTAGTAACTCTTATTTTCATCGTTATTTCCATTATTATTATCGTAATAACTCTTATTTTTGTCCTTATTCCTATTTTAACATCGTATTAACTCTTACGTTTATCCTTATTACTATTATTATTATCGTAATAACTCCTATTTTTATCCTTATTTCTATTATTATTATCATTATAACTATTATTATTATCTTAATAACTCTTATTTTTGTCCTTATTCCTATTTTATCATCGAATTAACTCTTACTTTTATCCTTATTACTATTATTATTATCATTATAACTATTATTATTATCTTAATAACACTTATTTTTGTCCTTATTCCTATTTTATCATCGTATTAACTCTTACTTTTATCCCTATTAGTATTATTATTATCGTAATAACTCTTATTTTTACCCTTATTTCTGTTACTATTATCATTATGACCAGTATTTTCAGCCTTATTCCTATTTTCATTATGTAATAACTCTTATTGTTATCCTTATTTCCTTTATTATTGTCGTTATAACTATTTCTTGCAGCCATATTCCTATTTTTATTATGTAATAACTCTTATTTTTATCCTTATTACTATTGTTATTATCGTAATAACTCCTATTTTTATCCTTATTTCTATTATTATTATCATTATAACTATTATTATTATCTTAATAACTCTTATTTTTGTCCTTATTCCTATTTTATCATCGTATTAACTCTTACTTTTATCCTTATTACTATTATTATTATGGTAATAACTCCTATTTTTATCCTTATTTCTATTATTATTATCATTATAACTATTATTATTATCGTAATAACTCTTATTTTTATCCTTATTCCTATTTTTCTCATCGTATTAACTCTTACTTTTATACTTATCACTATTATTATTATCGTAATACCTCTTATATTTATCCTTATTCCTATTTTTATTATCGTATTAACTCTTACTTTTATCCTCATTACTATTATTATTATCGTAATAACTCTTATTTTTATCCTTATTTCTATTATTATTGTCATTATAACTATTATTATTATCTTAATAACTCTTATTTTTGTCCTTATTCCTATTTTATCATCGTATTAACTCTTACTTTTATCCTTATTACTATTATTATTATCGTAATAACTCCTATTTTTATCCTTATTTCTATTATTATTATCCTTATAACTATTATTATTATCGTAATAACTCTTATTTTTATCCTTATTTCTATTATTATTATCGTTGTAACCATTATTTTTAGCCTTATTCCTATGTTTTATTATGTAATAACTCTTATTTTTATCCTTATAACTATTATTATTATCGTAATAACTCTTATTTTTGTCCTTATTCCTATTTCATCATCGTATTAACTCTTACTTTTATCCTTATTACTATTATTATTATCGTGATAACACTTATTTTTACCCTTATTTCTATTATTGTTATCATTATAACTATTATTTTCAGCCTTCTTCCTATTTTTATTATGTAATAACTCTTATTTTTATCCTTATTTCTATTATTATTATCGTTATAACTCTTATTTTTATCCTTATTCCTATTTTTATTATCACATTAACTCTTACTTTTATTCGTATTACTATTATTATTATAATAATAATTCTTATTTTTATCCCTATTTCTATTATTATTGTCATAATAACTATTACTTTCAGCCATATTCCTATTTTTATTATGTAATAACTCTTATTTTTATCCTTATTACTATTATTATTATCGTAATAACTCCTATTTTTATCCTTATTTCTATTATTATTATCATTATAACTATTATTATTATCTTAATAACTCTTATTTTTGTCCTTATTCCTATTTTATCATCATATTAACTCTTACTTTTATCCTTATTACTATTATTATTATCGTAATAACTCCTATTTTTATCCTTATTTCTATTATTATTATCATTATAACTATTATTATTATCGTAATAACTCTTATTTTTATCCTTATTCCTATTTTATCATCATATTAACTCTTACTTTTATCCTTATTACTATTATTATTATCGTAATAACTCCTATTTTTATCCTTATTTCTATTATTATTATCGTAATAACTCTTATTTTTATCCTTATTCCTATTTTTCTCATCGTATTAACTCTTACTTTTATACTTATCACTATTATTATTATCGTAATAACTCTTATTTTTATCCTTATTTCTATTATTATTATCGTAATAACTCTTATTTTTATCGTTATTTCTGTTATTATTATCATTATAACCATCATTTTCAGCCTTATTCCTATTTTAATTATGTAATAACTCTTATTTTTATCCTTCTTTCTATTATTATTGTCGTTATAGCTATTACTTTCAGCCATATTCCTATCTTTATTATGTAATAACTCTTATTTTTATCCTTATTACTATTATTATTATCGTAATAACTCTTATTTTTATCCTTATTCCTATTTTTCTCATCGTATTAACTCTTACTTTTATACTTATCACTATTATTATTATCGTAATAACTCTTATTTCTATCCTTATTTCTATTATTATTATCGTAATAACTCTTATATTTATCCTTATTCCTATTTTTATTATCGTATTAACTCTTACTTTTATCCTTATTACTATAATTATTATCGTAATAACTCTTATTTTTATCCTTATTTCTATTATTATTGTCATTATAACTATTACTTTCAGCCATATTCCTAGTCTTATTATGTAATAACCTCTTATTTTTATCCTTATTACTATTATTATTATCGTAATAACTCTTATTTTTATTCTTATTCCTATTTTTATTATCGTATTAACTCTTACTTTTATCCTTATTACAATTATTATTATCGTAATAACTCTTATTTTTATCGTTATTTCTGTTATTATTATCATTATAACCATCATTTTCAGCCTTCTTACTATTTTAATTATGTAATAACTCTTATTTTTATCCTTATTTCTATTATTATTGTCGTTATAGCTATTACTTTCAGCCATATTCCTATTTTTATTATGTAATAACTCTTATTTTTATCCTTATTACTATTATTATTATCGTAATAACTCTTATTTTTGTCCTTATTCCTATTTTATCATCGTATTAACTCTTACTTTTATCCTTATTACTATTATTATTATCGTAATAAGTCCTATTTTTATCCTTATTTCTATTATTATTATCATTATAACTATTATTATTATCTTAATAACTCTTTTTTTTGTCCTTATTCCTATTTTATCATCGTATTAACTCTTACTTTTATCCTTATTACTATTATTATTATCGTAATAACTCCTATTTTTATCCTTATTTCTATTATTATTGTCGTTATAGCTATTACTTTCAGCCATATTCCTATTTTTATTATGTAATAACTCTTATTTTTATCCTTATTACTATTATTATTATCGTAATAACTCTTATTTTTGTCCTTATTCCTATTTTATCATCGTATTAACTCTTACTTTTATCCTTATTACTATTATTATTATCGTAATAAGTCCTATTTTTATCCTTATTTCTATTATTATTATCATTATAACTATTATTATTATCTTAATAACTCTTATTTTTGTCCTTATTCCTATTTTATCATCGTATTAACTCTTACTTTTATCCTTATTACTATTATTATTATCGTAATAACTCCTATTTTTATCCTTATTTCTATTATTATTATCATTATAACTATTATTATTATCGTAATAACTCTTATTTTTATCCTTATTCCTATTTTTCTCATCGTATTAACTCTTACTTTTATCCTTATTACTATTATTATTATAATAATAATTCTTATTTTTATCCTTATTTCTATTATTATTATCATTATAACCATTATTTTCAGCCTTATTCGTATTTTTATTATGTAATAACTCTTATTTTTATCCTTATTTCTATTATTATTGTCGTTATAGCTATTACTTTCAGCCATATTCCTAGTTTCATTATGTAATAACCTCTTATTTTTATCCTTATTACTATTATTATTATCGTAATAACTCTTATTTGTATTCTTATTCCCATTTTTATTATCGTATTAACTCTTACTTTTATCCTTATTACAATTATTATTATCATAATAACTCTTATTTTTATCATTATTTCTGTTATTATTATCATTATAACCATTATTTTCAGCCTTATTCCTATTTTTATTATGTAATAACTCTTATTTTTATCCTTATTTCTATTATTATTATCGTAATAACTCTTATTTTTATCCTTATTCCTATTTTTCTCATCGTATTAACTCTTACTTTTATACTTATCACTATTATTATTATCATAATAACTCTTATTTTTATCCTTATTACTATTATTATTATCGCAATAACTCTTATTTTTGTCCTTATTCCTATTTTATCATCGTATTAACTCTTACTTTTATCCTTATTACTATTATTATTATCGTAATAACTCTTATTTTTACCCTTATTTCTGTTGCTATTATCATTATAACCATTATTTTCAGCCTTATTCCTATTTTAATTATGTAATAACTCTTATTGTTATGCTTATTTCCTTTATTATTGTCGTTATAACTATTACTTTCAGCCATATTCCTATTTTTATTATGTAATAACTCTTATTTTTATCCTTATTACTATTATTATTATCGTAATAACTCTTATTTTTGTCCTTATTCCTATTTAATCATCGTATTAACTCTTACTTTTATCCTTATTACTATTATTATTATCGTAATAACTCTTATATTTATCCTTATTTCTATTATTATTATCTTTATAACTATTATTTTCAACCTTATTCCTATTTTTACTATGTAATAACTCTTATTTTTATCCTTATTACTATTATTATTATCGTAATAACTCTTATTTTTGTCCTTATTCCTATTTTATCATCGTATTAACTCTTACTTTTATCCTTATTACTATTATTATTATCGTAATAAGTCCTATTTTTATCCTTATTTCTATTATTATTATCATTATAACTATTATTATTATCTTAATAACTCTTATTTTTGTCCTTATTCCTATTTTATCATCGTATTAACTCTTACTTTTATCCTTATTACTATTATTATTATCGTAATAACTCCTATTTTTATCCTTATTTCTATTATTATTATCATTATAACTATTATTATTATCGTAATAACTCTTATTTTTATCCTTATTCCTATTTTTCTCATCGTATTAACTCTTACTTTTATCCTTATTACTATTATTATTATAATAATAATTCTTATTTTTATCCTTATTTCTATTATTATTGTCGTTATAGCTATTACTTTCAGCCATATTCCTAGTTTCATTATGTAATAACCTCTTATTTTTATCCTTATTACTATTATTATTATCGTAATAACTCTTATTTTTATTCTTATTCCCATTTTTATTATCGTATTAACTCTTACTTTTATCCTTATTACAATTATTATTATCATAATAACTCTTATTTTTATCGTTATTTCTGTTATTATTATCATTACAACCATAATTTTCAGCCTTATTCCTATTTTAATTATGTAATAACTCTTATTTTTATCCTTATTTCTATTATTATTATCGTAATAACTCTTATTTTTATCCTTATTTCTATTATTATTATCATTATAACTATTATTATTATCTTAATAACTCTTATTTTTGTCCTTATTCCAATTTTATCATCGTATTAACTCTTACTTTTATCCTTATTACTATTATTATTATCGTAATAACTCTTATTTTTATCCTTATTTCTATTATTATTATCATTATAACTATTATTATTATCGTAATAACTCTTATTTTTATCCTTATTCCTATTTTTCTCATCGTATTAACTCTTACTTTTATACTTATCACTATTATTATTATCGTAATAACTCTTATTTTTATCCTTATTTCTATTATTATTATCGTAATAACTCTTATTTTTATTCTTATTACTATTATTTTTGTCCTTTTTCCTATTTTATCATCGTATTAACGCTTACTTTTATCCTTATTACAATTATTATTATCGTAATAACTCCTATTTTTATCCTTATTTCTATTATTATTATCATTATAACTATTATTTTTAACCTTATTCCTATTTTTACTATGTAATAACTCCTATTTTTATCCTTATTACTATTATTATTATCGTAATAACTATTATTTTGAGCCTTATCACTATTATTATTATATAAACAACTCCTATTTTTATTATCGTATTAACTCTTACTTTTATCCTTATTACTATTATTATTATCGTAATAACTCTTATTTTTATCCTTATTCCTATTTTTCTCATCGTATTAACTCTTACTTTTATACTTATCACTATTATTATTATCGTAATAACTCTTACTTTTATCCTTATTTCTATTATTATTATCGTAATAACTCTTATTTTTATTCTTATTACTATTATTATTATCTTAATAACTCTTACTTTTGTCCTTTTTCCTATTTTATCATCGTATTAACTCTTACTTTTATCCTTATTACAATTATTATTATCGTAATAACTCCTATTTTTATCCTTATTTCTATTATTATTATCATTATAACTATTATTTTTAACCTTATTCCTATTTTTACTATGTAATAACTCCTATTTTTATCCTTATTACTATTATTATTATCGTAATAACTATTATTTTGAGCCTTATCACTATTATTATTATATAAACAACTCCTATTTTTATTATCGTATTAACTCTTACTTTTATCCTTATTACTATTATTATTATCGTAATAACTCTTATTTTTATCCTTATTTCTATTATTATTATCGTAATAACTCTTATTTTTATTCTTATTCCTATTTTTATTATCGTATTAACTCTTACTTTTATCCTTATTACAATTATTATTATCGTAATAACTCTTATTTTTATCGTTATTTCTGTTATTATTATCATTATAACCATCATTTTCAGCCTTATTCCTATTTTAATTATGTAATAACTCTTATTTTTATCCTTCTTTCTATTATTATTGTCGTTATAGCTATTACTTTCAGCCATATTCCTATCTTTATTATGTAATAACTCTTATTTTTATCCTTATTCCTATTTTTCTCATCGTATTAACTCTTACTTTTATACTTATCACTATTATTATTATCGTAATAACTCTTATTTCTATCCTTATTTCTATTATTATTATCGTAATAACTCTTATATTTATCCTTATTCCTATTTTTATTATCGTATTAACTCTTACTTTTATCCTTATTACTATTATTATTATCGTAATAACTCTTATTTTTATCCTTATTTCTATTATTATTGTCATTATAACTATTACTTTCAGCCATATTCCTAGTCTTATTATGTAATAACCTCTTATTTTTATCCTTATTACTATTATCATTATCGTAATAACTCTTATTTTTATTCTTATTCCTATTTTTATTATCGTATTAACTCTTACTTTTATCCTTATTACAATTATTATTATCGTAATAACTCTTATTTTTATCGTTATTTCTGTTATTATTATCATTATAACCATCATTTTCAGCCTTCTTACTATTTTAATTATGTAATAACTCTTATTTTTATCCTTATTTCTATTATTATTGTCGTTATAGCTATTACTTTCAGCCATATTCCTATTTTTATTATGTAATAACTCTTATTTTTATCCTTATTACTATTATTATTATCGTAATAACTCTTATTTTTGTCCTTATTCCTATTTTATCATCGTATTAACTCTTACTTTTATCCTTATTGCTATTATTATTATCGTAATAAGTCCTATTTTTATCCTTATTTCTATTATTATTATCATTATAACTATTATTATTATCTTAATAACTCTTTTTTTTGTCCTTATTCCTATTTTATCATCGTATTAACTCTTACTTTTATCCTTATTACTATTATTATTATCGTAATAACTCCTATTTTTATCCTTATTTCTATTATTATTGTCGTTATAGCTATTACTTTCAGCCATATTCCTATTTTTATTATGTAATAACTCTTATTTTTATCCTTATTACTATTATTATTATCGTAATAACTCTTATTTTTGTCCTTATTCCTATTTTATCATCGTATTAACTCTTACTTTTATCCTTATTACTATTATTATTATCGTAATAAGTCCTATTTTTATCCTCATTTCTATTATTATTATCATTATAACTATTATTATTATCTTAATAACTCTTATTTTTGTCCTTATTCCTATTTTATCATCGTATTAACTCTTACTTTTATCCTTATTACTATTATTATTATCGTAATAACTCCTATTTTTATCCTTATTTCTATTATTATTATCATTATAACTATTATTATTATCGTAATAACTCTTATTTTTATCCTTATTCCTATTTTTCTCATCGTATTAACTCTTACTTTTATCCTTATTACTATTATTATTATAATAATAATTCTTATTTTTATCCTTATTTCTATTATTATTATCATTATAACCATTATTTTCAGCCTTATTCGTATTTTTATTATGTAATAACTCTTATTTTTATCCTTATTTCTATTATTATTGTCGTTATAGCTATTACTTTCAGCCATATTCCTAGTTTCATTATGTAATAACCTCTTATTTTTATCCTTATTACTATTATTATTATCGTAATAACTCTTATTTGTATTCTTATTCCCATTTTTATTATCGTATTAACTCTTACTTTTATCCTTATTACAATTATTATTATCATAATAACTCTTATTTTTATCATTATTTCTGTTATTATTATCATTATAACCATTATTTTCAGCCTTATTCCTATTTTTATTATGTAATAACTCTTATTTTTATCCTTATTTCTATTATTATTATCATTATAACTATTATTATTATCTTAATAACTCTTATTTTTGTCCTTATTCCTATTTTATCATCGTATTAACTCTTACTTTTATCCTTATTACTATTATTATTATCGTAATAACTCCTATTTTTATCCTTATTTCTATTATTATTATCATTATAACTATTATTATTATCGTAATAACTCTTATTTTTATCCTTATTCCTATTTTTCTCATCGTATTAACTCTTACTTTTATCCTTATTACTATTATTATTATAATAATAATTCTTATTTTTATCCTTATTTCTATTATTATTGTCGTTATAGCTATTACTTTCAGCCATATTCCTAGTTTCATTATGTAATAACCTCTTATTTTTATCCTTATTACTATTATTATTATCGTAATAACTCTTATTTTTATTCTTATTCCCATTTTTATTATCGTATTAACTCTTACTTTTATCCTTATTACAATTATTATTATCATAATAACTCTTATTTTTATCGTTATTTCTGTTATTATTATCATTACAACCATAATTTTCAGCCTTATTCCTATTTTAATTATGTAATAACTCTTATTTTCATCCTTATTTCTATTATTATTATCGTAATAACTCTTATTTTTATCCTTATTTCTATTATTATTATCATTATAACTATTATTATTATCTTAATAACTCTTATTTTTGTCCTTATTCCAATTTTATCATCGTATTAACTCTTACTTTTATCCTTATTACTATTATTATTATCGTAATAACTCTTATTTTTATCCTTATTTCTATTATTATTATCATTATAACTATTATTATTATCGTAATAACTCTTATTTTTATCCTTATTCCTATTTTTCTCATCGTATTAACTCTTACTTTTATACTTATCACTATTATTATTATCGTAATAACTCTTATTTTTATCCTTATTTCTATTATTATTATCGTAATAACTCTTATTTTTATTCTTATTACTATTATTTTTGTCCTTTTTCCTATTTTATCATCGTATTAACGCTTACTTTTATCCTTATTACAATTATTATTATCGTAATAACTCCTATTTTTATCCTTATTTCTATTATTATTATCATTATAACTATTATTTTTAACCTTATTCCTATTTTTTACTATGTAATAACTCCTATTTTTATCCTTATTACTATTATTATTATCGTAATAACTATTATTTTGAGCCTTATCACTATTATTATTATATAAACAACTCCTATTTTTATTATCGTATTAACTCTTACTTTTATCCTTATTACTATTATTATTATCGTAATAACTCTTATTTTTATCCTTATTCCTATTTTTCTCATCGTATTAACTCTTACTTTTATACTTATCACTATTATTATTATCGTAATAACTCTTATTTTTATCCTTATTCCTATTTTTCTCATCGTATTAACTCTTACTTTTATCCTTATTACTATTATTATTATAATAATAATTCTTATTTTTATCCTTATTTCTATTATTATTATCATTATAACCATTATTTTCAGCCTTATTCGTATTTTTATTATGTAATAACTCTTATTTTTATCCTTATTTCTATTATTATTGTCGTTATAGCTATTACTTTCAGCCATATTCCTAGTTTCATTATGTAATAACCTCTTATTTTTATCCTTATTACTATTATTATTATCGTAATAACTCTTATTTGTATTCTTATTCCATTTTTATTATCGTATTAACTCTTACTTTTATCCTTATTACAATTATTATTATCATAATAACTCTTATTTTTATCATTATTTCTGTTATTATTATCATTATAACCATTATTTTCAGCCTTATTCCTATTTTTATTATGTAATAACTCTTATTTTTATCCTTATTTCTATTATTATTATCGTAATAACTCTTATTTTTATCCTTATTCCTATTTTTCTCATCGTATTAACTCTTACTTTTATACTTATCACTATTATTATTATCATAATAACTCTTATTTTTATCCTTATTACTATTATTATTATCGCAATAACTCTTATTTTTGTCCTTATTCCTATTTTATCATCGTATTAACTCTTACTTTTATCCTTATTACTATTATTATTATCGTAATAACTCTTATTTTTTACCCTTATTTCTGTTGCTATTATCATTATAACCATTATTTTCAGCCTTATTCCTATTTTAATTATGTAATAACTCTTATTGTTATGCTTATTTCCTTTATTATTGTCGTTATAACTATTACTTTCAGCCATATTCCTATTTTTATTATGTAATAACTCTTATTTTTATCCTTATTACTATTATTATTATCGTAATAACTCTTATTTTTGTCCTTATTCCTATTTAATCATCGTATTAACTCTTACTTTTATCCTTATTACTATTATTATTATCGTAATAACTCTTATATTTATCCTTATTTCTATTATTATTATCTTTATAACTATTATTTTCAACCTTATTCCTATTTTTACTATGTAATAACTCTTATTTTTATCCTTATTACTATTATTATTATCGTAATAACTCTTATTTTTGTCCTTATTCCTATTTTATCATCGTATTAACTGTTACTTTTATCCTTATTACTATTATTATTATCGTAATAAGTCCTATTTTTATCCTTATTTCTATTATTATTATCATTATAACTATTATTATTATCTTAATAACTCTTATTTTTGTCCTTATTCCTATTTTATCATCGTATTAACTCTTACTTTTATCCTTATTACTATTATTATTATCGTAATAACTCCTATTTTTATCCTTATTTCTATTATTATTATCATTATAACTATTATTATTATCGTAATAACTCTTATTTTTATCCTTATTCCTATTTTTCTCATCGTATTAACTCTTACTTTTATCCTTATTACTATTATTATTATAATAATAATTCTTATTTTTATCCTTATTTCTATTATTATTGTCGTTATAGCTATTACTTTCAGCCATATTCCTAGTTTCATTATGTAATAACCTCTTATTTTTATCCTTATTACTATTATTATTATCGTAATAACTCTTATTTTTATTCTTATTCCCATTTTTATTATCGTATTAACTCTTACTTTTATCCTTATTACAATTATTATTATCATAATAACTCTTATTTTTATCGTTATTTCTGTTATTATTATCATTACAACCATAATTTTCAGCCTTATTCCTATTTTAATTATGTAATAACTCTTATTTTTATCCTTATTTCTATTATTATTATCGTAATAACTCTTATTTTTATCCTTATTTCTATTATTATTATCATTATAACTATTATTATTATCTTAATAACTCTTATTTTTGTCCTTATTCCAATTTTATCATCGTATTAACTCTTACTTTTATCCTTATTACTATTATTATTATCGTAATAACTCTTATTTTTATCCTTATTTCTATTATTATTATCATTATAACCATTATTTTCAGCCTTATTCCTATTTTTATTATGTAACAACTCTTATTTTTATCCTTATTTCTATTATTATTATCGTAATAACTCGTATTTTTATCCTTATTCCTATTTTTCTCATCGTATTAACTCTTACTTTTATACTTATCACTATTATTATTATCATAAGAACTCTTATTTTTATCCTTATTACTATTATTATTATCGTAATAACTCTTATTTTTGTCCTTATTCCTATTTTATCATCGTATTAACTCTTACTTTTATCCTTATTACTATTATTATTATCGTAATAACTCTTATTTTTACCCTTATTTCTGTTGCTATTATCATTATAACCATTATTTTCAGCCTTATTCCTATTTTAATTATGTAATAACTCTTATTGTTATGCTTATTTCCTTTATTATTGTCGTTATAACTATTACTTTCAGCCATATTCCTATTTTTATTATGTAATAACACTTATTTTTATCCTTATTACTATTATTATTATCGTAATAACTCTTATTTTTGTCCTTATTCCTATTTTTATTATCACATTAACTCTTACTTTTATCCTTATTACTATTATTATTATAATAATAATTCTTATTTTTATCCTTATTTCTATTATTATTATCATTATAACCATTATTTTCAGCCTTATTCGTATTTTTTATTATGTAATAACTCTTATTTTTATCCTTATTTCTATTATTATTGTCGTTATAGCTATTACTTTCAGCCATATTCCTAGTTTCATTATGTAATAACCTCTTATTTTTATCCTTATTACTATTATTATTATCGTAATAACTCTTATTTTTATTCTTATTCCCATTTTTATTATCGTATTAACTCTTACTTTTATCCTTATTACAATTATTATTATCGTAATAACTCCTATTTTTATCCTTATTTCTATTATTATTATCGTAATAACTCTTATTTTTATCCTTATTTCTATTATTATTATGATTATAACTATTACTTTCAGCCATACTCCTATTTTTATTATGTAATAACTCTTATTTTTTCCTTATTTCTATTATTATTATCGTAATACCTCTTATTTTTATCCTTATTTCTATTATTATTATCATTATAACCATTATTTTCAGCCATACTCCTATTTTTATTATGTAATAACTCTTATTTTTATCCTTATTTCTATTATTATTTTCGTAATAACTCTTCTTTTTATCCTTATAACTATTATTATTATCTTAATAAATCTTATTTTTGTCCTTATTCCTATTTTATCATCGTATTAGCTCTTACTTTTATCCTTATTACTATTATTATTATCGTAATAACTCTTATTTTTATCCTTATTTCTATTATTATTATCATTATAACCATTATTTTCAGCCTTATTCCTATTTTTATTATGTAATAACTCTTATTTTTATCCTTATTTCTATTATTATTATCGTAATAACTCTTATTTTTATCCTTATTTCTATTATTATTATGATTATAACTATTACTTTCAGCCATACTCCTATTTTTATTATGTAATAACTCTTATTTTTGTCCTTATTTCTATTATTATTATCGTAATAACTCTTATTTTCATCCTTATTACTGTTATTATTATCGTAATAACTATTACTTTTATCCTTATTACTATTTTTTATTATGTAATAACTCTTATTTCTATCCTTATTTCTATTATTATTATCATTATAACCATTATTTTCAGCCATACTCCTATTTTTATTATGTAATAACTCTTATTTTTATCCTTATTTCTATTATTATTTTCGTAATAACTCTTCTTTTTATCCTTATAACTATTATTATTATCATTATAACTATTATTTTCAACCTTATTCCTATTTTTACTATGTAATAACTCTTATTTTTATCCTTATTACTATTATTATTATCGTAATAACTATTATTTTGAGCCTTACCACTATTATTATTATATAAACAACTCCTATTTTTATCCTTATTCCTATTTTTATTATCGTATTAACTCTTACTTTTATCCTTATTACTATTATTATTATCGTAGTAACTCTTATTTTTATCCTTATTTCTATTATTATTATCGTAATAACTCTTATTTTTATCCTTATTTCTATTATTATTATCATTATAACCATTATTTTCAGCCTTATTCCTATTTTTATTATGTAATAACTCTTATTTTTATCCTTATTTCTATTATTATTATCGTAATAACTCTTATTTTTATCCTTATTCCTATTTTTATTATCGTATTAACTCTTACTTTTATCCTTATTACTATTATTATTATCGTAATAAGTCCTATTTTTATCCTTATTTCTATTATTATTATCATTATAACTATTATTATTATCTTAATAACTCTTATTTTTGTCCTTATTCCTATTTTATCATCGTATTAACTCTTACTTTTATCCTTATTACTATTATTATTATCGTAATAACTCCTATTTTTATCCTTATTTCTATTATTATTATCATTATAACTATTATTATTATCGTAATAACTCTTATTTTTATCCTTATTCCTATTTTTCTCATCGTATTAACCCTTACTTTTATCCTTATTACTATTATTATTATAATAATAATTCTTATTTTTATCCTTATTTCTATTATTATTATCATTATAACCATTATTTTCAGCCTTATTCGTATTTTTATTATGTAATAACTCTTATTTTTATCCTTATTTCTATTATTATTGTCGTTATAGCTATTACTTTCAGCCATATTCCTAGTTTCATTATGTAATAACCTCTTATTTTATCCTTATTACTATTATTATTATCGTAATAACTCTTATTTTTATTCTTATTCCCATTTTTATTATCGTATTAACTCTTACTTTTATCCTTATTACAATTATTATTATCATAATAACTCTTATTTTTATCGTTATTTCTATTATTATTATCGTAATAACTCTTATTTTTATCCTTATTCCTATTTTTCTCATCGTATTAACTCTTATTACTTTTATACTTATCACTATTGTTATTATCGTATTAACTCTTATTTTTATCCTTATTTCTATTATTATTATCGTAATAACTATTATTTTGAGCCTTATCACTATTATTATTATATAAACAACTCTTATTTTTATCCTTATTCCTATTTTTATTATTGTATTAACTCTTACTTTTATCCTTATTACTATTATTATTATCGTAGTAACTCTTATTTTCATCCTTATTACTATTATTATTATCGTAATAACTATTACTTTTATCCTTATTACTATTTTTATTATGTAATAACTCCTATTTTTATCCTTATTTCTATTATTATTATCGTAATAACTCTTATTTTTATCCTTATTTCTATTATTATTATGATTATAACTATTACTTTCAGCCATACTCCTATTTTTATTATGTAATAACTCTTATTTTTTCCTTATTTCTATTATTATTATCGTAATACCTCTTCTTTTTATCCATATAACTATTATTATTATCATTATAACTATTATTTTCAACCTTATTCCTATTTTTACTATGTAATAACTCTTATTCTTATCCTTATTACTATTATTATTATCGTAATAACTCTTATTTTTGTCCTTATTCCTATTTAATCATCGTATTAACTCTTACTTTTATCCTTATTACTATTATTATTATCGTAATAACTCTTATTTTTATCCTTATTTCTATTATTATTATCATTATAACCATTATTTTCAGCCTTATTCCTATTTTTATTATGTAATAACTCTTGTTTTTATCCTTATTACTATTATTATTATCGTAATAACTATTATTTTGAGCCTTATCACTATTATTATTATATAAACAACTCCTATTTTTATCCTTATTCCTATTTTTATTATCGTATTAACTCTTACTTTTATCCTTATTACTATTATTATTATCGTAATAACTCTTATTTTTATCCTTATTTCTATTATTATTATCGTAATAACTCTTATTTTTATCCTTATTCCTATTTTTCTCATCGTATTAACTCTTACTGTTATACTTATTACTATTATTATTATCGTAATAACTCTTATTTTTATCCTTATTTCTATTATTATTATCACTATAACCATTACTTTCAGCCTTATTCCTATTTTTATTATGTAATAACTCTTGTTTTTATCCTTATTACTATTATTATTATCGTATTAACTCTTATTTTCATCCTTATTACTATTATTATTATCGTAATAACTATTACTTTTATCCTTATTACTATTTTTATTATGTAATAACTCTTATTTTTGTCCTTATTACTATTATTATTATCGTAATAACTATTACTTTTATCCTTATTACTATTTTTATTACGTAATAACTCTTATTTCTATCCTTATTTCTATTATTATTATCATTATAACCATTATTTTCATCCATACTCCTATTTTTATTATGTAATAACTCTTATTTTTATCCTTATTTCTATTATTATTTTCGTAATAACTCTTCTTTTTATCCTTATAACTATTATTATTATCATTATAACTATTATTTTCAACCTTATTCCTATTTTTACTATGTAATAACTCTTATTTTTATCCTTATTACTATTATTATTATCGTAATAACTATTATTTTGAGCCTTATCACTATTATTATAATATAAACAACTCCTATTTTTATCCTTATTCCTATTTTTATTATCGTATTAACTCTTACTTTTATCCTTATTACTATTATTATTATCGTAATAACTCTTATTTTTATCCTTATTACTATTATTATTATCGTAATAACTCTTATTTTTGTCCTTATTCCTATTTTATCATCGTATTAACTCTTACTTTTATCCTTATTACTATTATTATTATCGTAATAAGTCCTATTTTTATCCTTATTTCTATTATTATTATCATTATAACTATTATTATTATCTTAATAACTCTTATTTTTGTCCTTATTCCTATTTTATCATCGTATTAACTCTTACTTTTATCCTTATTACTATTATTATTATCGTAATAACTCCTATTTTTATCCTTATTTCTATTATTATTATCATTATAACTATTATTATTATCGTAATAACTCTTATTTTTATCCTTATTCCTATTTTTCTCATCGTATTAACCCTTACTTTTATCCTTATTACTATTATTATTATAATAATAATTCTTATTTTTATCCTTATTTCTATTATTATTATCATTATAACCATTATTTTCAGCCTTATTCGTATTTTTATTATGTAATAACTCTTATTTTTATCCTTATTTCTATTATTATTGTCGTTATAGCTATTACTTTCAGCCATATTCCTAGTTTCATTATGTAATAACCTCTTATTTTTATCCTTATTACTATTATTATTATCGTAATAACTCTTATTTTTATCCTTATTTCTATTATTATTATCATTATAACTATTATTATTATCTTAATAACTCTTATTTTTGTCCTTATTCCTATTTTATCATCGTATTAACTCTTACTTTTATCCTTATTACTATTATTATTATCGTAATAACTCTTATTTTTATCCTTATTTCTATTATTATTATCATTATAACCATTATTTTCAGCCTTATTCCTATTTTTATTATGTAATAACTCTTATTTTTATCCTTATTTCTATTATTATTATCGCAATAACTCTTATTTTTATCCTTATTCCTATTTTTCTCATCGTATTAACTCTTACTTTTATACTTATCACTATTATTATTATCATAAGAACTCTTATTTTTATCCTTATTACTATTATTATTATCGTAATAACTCTTATTTTTGTCCTTATTCCTATTTTATCATCGTATTAACTCTTACTTTTATCCTTATTACTATTATTATTATCGTAATAACTCTTATTTTTACCCTTATTTCTGTTGCTATTATCATTATAACCATTATTTTCAGCCTTATTCCTATTTTAATTATGTAATAACTCTTATTGTTATGCTTATTTCCTTTATTATTGTCGTTATAACTATTACTTTCAGCCATATTCCTATTTTTATTATGTAATAACACTTATTTTTATCCTTATTACTATTATTATTATCGTAATAACTCTTATTTTTGTCCTTATTCCTATTTTTATTATCACATTAACTCTTACTTTTATCCTTATTACTATTATAATTATAATAATAATTCTTATTTTTATCCTTATTTCTATTATTATTATCATTATAACCATTATTTTCAGCCTTATTCGTATTTTTATTATGTAATAACTCTTATTTTTATCCTTATTTCTATTGTTATTATCATTATAACTATTATTATTATCTTAATAACTCTTATTTTTGTCCTTATTCCTATTTTATCATCGTATTAACTCTTACTTTTATCCTTATTACAATTATTATTATCGTAATAACTCTTATTTTTATCCTTATTTCTATTATTATTATCGTAATAACTCTTATTTTTATCCTTATTCCTATTTTTCTCATCGTATTAACTCTTACTTTTATACTTATCACTATTGTTATTATCGTATTAACTCTTATTTTTATCCTTATTTCTATTATTATTATCGTAATAACTATTATTTTGAGCCTTATCACTATTATTATTATATAAACAACTCTTATTTTTATCCTTATTCCTATTTTTATTATTGTATTAACTCTTACTTTTATCCTTATTACTATTATTATTATCGTAGTAACTCTTATTTTCATCCTTATTACTATTATTATTATCGTAATAACTATTACTTTTATCCTTATTACTATTTTTATTATGTAATAACTCCTATTTTTATCCTTATTTCTATTATTATTATCGTAATAACTCTTATTTTTATCCTTATTTCTATTATTATTATGATTATAACTATTACTTTCAGCCATACTCCTATTTTTATTATGTAATAACTCTTATTTTTTCCTTATTTCTATTATTATTATCGTAATACCTCTTCTTTTTATCCTTATAACTATTATTATTATCATTATAACTATTATTTTCAACCTTATTCCTATTTTTACTATGTAATAACTCTTATTTTTATCCTTATTACTATTATTATTATCGTAATAACTCCTATTTTTGTCCTTATTCCTATTTAATCATCGTATTAACTCTTACTTTTATCCTTATTACTATTATTATTATCGTAATAACTCTTATTTTTATCCTTATTTCTATTATTATTATCATTATAACCATTATTTTCAGCCTTATTCCTATTTTTATTATGTAATAACTCTCGTTTTTATCCTTATTACTATTATTATTATCGTAATAACTATTATTTTGAGCCTTATCACTATTATTATTATATAAACAACTCCTATTTTTATCCTTATTCCTATTTTTATTATCGTATTAACTCTTACTTTTATCCTTATTACTATTATTATTATCGTAATAACTCTTATTTTTATCCTTATTTCTATTATTATTATCGTAATAACTCTTATTTTTATCCTTATTCCTATTTTTCTCATCGTATTAACTCTTACTGTTATACTTATTACTATTATTATTATCGTAATAACTCTTATTTTTATCCTTATTTCTATTATTATTATCACTATAACCATTACTTTCAGCCTTATTCCTATTTTTATTATGTAAATAACTCTTGTTTTTATCCTTATTACTATTATTATTATCGTATTAACTCTTATTTTCATCCTTATTACTATTATTATTATCGTAATAACTATTACTTTTATCCTTATTACTATTTTTATTATGTAATAACTCTTATTTTTGTCCTTATTTCTATTATTATTATCGTAATAACTCTTATTTTCATCCTTATTACTATTATTATTATCGTAATAACTATTACTTTTATCCTTATTACTATTTTTATTACGTAATAACTCTTATTTCTATCCTTATTTCTATTATTATTATCATTATAACCATTATTTTCATCCATACTCCTATTTTTATTATGTAATAACTCTTATTTTTATCCTTATTTCTATTATTATTTTCGTAATAACTCTTCTTTTTATCCTTATAACTATTATTATTATCATTATAACTATTATTTTCAACCTTATTCCTATTTTTACTATGTAATAACTCTTATTTTTACCCTTATTACTATTATTATTATCGTAATAACTATTATTTTGAGCCTTATCACTATTATTATTATATAAACAACTCCTATTTTTATCCTTATTCCTATTTTTATTATCGTATTAACTCTTACTTTTATCCTTATTACTATTATTATTATCGTAGTAACTCTTATTTTTATCCATATTTCTATTATTATTGTCATTGTAACTCTTACTTTCAGCCATATTCCTATTTTTATTATGTAATAACTCTTATTTTTATCCTTATTACTATTATTATTATCGTAATAACTCTTATTTCTGTCCTTATTCCTATTTAATCATCGTATTAACTCTTACTTTTATCCTTATTACTATTATTATTATCGTAATAACTCTTATTTTTATCCTTATTTCTATTATTATTATCATTATAACCATTATTTTCAGCCTTATTCCTATTTTTATTATGTAATAACTCTTGCTTTTATCCTTATTACTATTATTATTATCGTATTAACCCTTATTTTCATCCTTATTACTATTTCTATTATCGTAATAACTATTACTTTTATCCTTATTACTATTTTTATTATGTAATAACTCTTATTTCTATCCTTATTTCTATTATTATTATCGTAATAACTCTTATTTTTATCCTTATTTCTATTATTATTATGATTATAACTATTACTTTCAGCCATACTCCTATTTTTATTATGTAATAACTCTTATTTTTATCCTTATTTCTATTATTATTATGATTATAACTATTACTTTCAGCCATACTCCTATTTTTATTATGTAATAACTCTTATTTTTATCCTTATTTCTATTATTATTTTCGTAATAACTCTTCTTTTTATCCTTATAACTATTATTATTATCTTAATAAATCTTATTTTTGTCCTTATTCCTATTTTATCATCGTATTAAGCTCTTACTTTTATCCTTATTACTATTATTATTATCGTAATAACTCTTATTTTTATCCTTATTTCTATTATTATTATCATTATAACCATTATTTTCAGCCTTATTCCTATTTTTATTATGTAATAACTCTTATTTTTATCCTTATTTCTATTATTATTATCGTAATAACTCTTATTTTTATCCTTATTTCTATTATTATTATGATTATAACTATTACTTTCAGCCATACTCCTATTTTTATTATGTAATAACTCTTATTTTTGTCCTTATTTCTATTATTATTACCGTAATAACTCTTATTTTCATCCTTATTACTGTTATTATTATCGTAATAACTATTACTTTTATCCTTATTACTATTTTTATTATGTAATAACTCTTATTTCTATCCTTATTTCTATTATTATTATCATTATAACCATTATTTTCAGCCATACTCCTATTTTTATTATGTAATAACTCTTATTTTTATCCTTATTTCTATTATTATTTTCGTAATAACTCTTCTTTTTATCCTTATAACTATTATTATTATCATTATAACTATTATTTTCAACCTTATTCCTATTTTTACTATGTAATAACTCTTATTTTTATCCTTATTACTATTATTATTATCGTAATAACTATTATTTTGAGCCTTACCACTATTATTATTATATAAACAACTCCTATTTTTATCCTTATTCCTATTTTTATTATCGTATTAACTCTTACTTTTATCCTTATTACTATTATTATTATCGTAGTAACTCTTATTTTTATCCATATTTCTATTATTATTGTCATTGTAACTATTACTTTCAGCCATATTCCTATTTTTACTATGTAATAACTCTTATTTTTATCCTTATTACTATTATTATTATCGTAATAACTCTTATTTTTGTCCTTATTCCTATTTAATCATCGTATTAACTCTTACTTTTATCCTTATTACTATTATTATTATCGTAATAACTCTTATTTTTATCCTTATTTCTATTATTATTATCATTATAACCATTATTTTCAGCCTTATTCCTATTTTTATTATGTAATAACTCTTGTTTTTATCCTTATTACTATTATTACTATCGTAATAACTATTATTTTGAGCCTTATCACTATTATTATTATATAAACAACTCCTATTTTTATCCTTATTCCTATTTTTATTATCGTATTAACTCTTACTTTTTATCCTTATTACTATTATTATTATCGTAATAACTCTTATTTTTATCCTTATTTCTATTATTATTATCGTAATAACTCTTATTTTTATCCTTATTCCTATTTTTCTCATCGTATTAACTCTTACTGTTATACTTATTACTATTATTATTATCGTAATAACTCTTATTTTTATCCTTATTTCTATTATTATTATCATTATAACCATTACTTTCAGCCTTATTCCTATTTTTATTATGTAATAACTCTTATTTTTGTCCTTATTTCTATTATTATTATCGTAATAACTCTTATTTTCATCCTTATTACTATTATTATTATCGTAATAACTATTACTTTTATCCTTATTACTATTTTTATTACGTAATAACTCTTATTTCTATCCT